>CM077174.1:13114529-13119529 GCA_039654105.1 Coreius guichenoti | reverse complement strand
TGTTGTAGCGAGCTATTTTATGGATGAAAACTGTAATATTATTACTTATAAATCTTATTAGTAATTAGTTACACTACTAGTTAATGCAAAAAATAATATTGGGCAACACAACATTTTACAGTGTCACTGTAATACATGTACTTGCTATAGTAATAACAGTAAATTATGCTTAAGTATGCAACTAACCCTAAACCAAACCCTAACCCTATAGTTAGTACATGTTGTCAATTAATATTACTAATAGTACTTAAATGTATAATTACACTGTAACAAAGACACCGTAAAATAAAGTGTAAACCTAAAGTGATTCACAAAACATGTTTTTGTGTTTAAAGTTGGCATGAAATGGAAAATTGCATTCATCTTCTCTATTGTGACGGATATCTGATAAATCTGATCTTATGAAACGGCTTCTCGAATGAAAAAAAAAAAAAGTAGGGCGGGAGAATTGATTGGATCATTGTTGTATGCTAATTGCTGCAATCTGTGAGTAACAGGTTCCTGAAGAGGCAGACGGCATTTATAGGCTGCTGTCACTTTAAGACTGAATGCACAGACCGAATATACTGACACACATTCAAGTTTTGCTCAGATGTTTACGTTAATTTAAGACATAACCGAATGTGTTTACATTTTGACATAATTATCTGTGTATATTTGATAATTTAAGTGCAATAAGCCGTGAAAGAACTGAATTCGGGATTGCATGCAAACACGTCTATCTAATGCATGTTTACATGGAAAACTCTGGAAAAGTAGCGCGTTGGAATGCAACACTTTCTGTGTGAACTAACTCTGTGTGTTAAGAAAATAAATGGAATCAGTTTTGAGTTTACATTCGTTAATGTCTGTGCATTGGATCTTTGCTGTTGATTACTACAGAAAAAAAATTGGTAACACTTTACAATGAGGTCTCATTTGTTAACATTAGTTAATGCATTAACTAACATGAACTAACAATGCATTCTTGCAGCGTTTATTATCCTTTGTTCATGTTAGTTCACTGATGTTACCAGATAAAACTTAAAATAGTAATTGTGGAGAATAACATTAACTAATATTAATAAATGCTGTAGGAGTGCTGTTTATTGTTAGTTCATGTTAACTCATGTAGTTAACAAAATAAATCTTATTATAAAGTGTTACCAAGACTCATTCCACAATGTATATATTGTCTATAAGTATTGGGCCACCCCTCCAAATCATTGAATTCAGGTGTTCCAATCACTTCCATGGTCACAGGTGTATAAAATCAAGCATCTAGGCATGCAGACAAACATTTGTGAAAGAATGGGTCACTCTCAGGAGCTCAGTGAACTCAAGCGTGATAGGTTGTGACCTGTGCAAAAAGTCCATTCGTGAAATTTCCTCACAATTAAATATTCTACGGTAAACTATTAGTGGTATTATAACAAAGTGGAAACAGTTGGGAACAACAGCAACTCAGCCACAAAGTGGTAGGCCACGTAAAATCACAGAGTAGGGTCAGCGCATGCTGAGGCGCACAGTGCGCAGAAGTCACCAACTTTCTGCAGAGTCAATAGCTACAGACCTCCAAACTTCATATGGCCTTCAGATTAGCTCAAGAACAGTGTGTAGAGAGCTTCATGGAATGGGTTTCTGTGGCCGAGCAGCTGCATAAGCCTTACATCACCAAGTGCAATGCAAAGCGTCGGATGCAGTGGTGTAAAGCACGCCGCCACTGGACTCTAGAGCAGTGGAGACGTGTTCTCTGGAGTGACGAATCACGCTTCTCTGTCTGGCAGAATGGTACTTGCCTGACTGCATTGTGCCAAGTGTAAAGTTTGGTGGAGGGGGGATTATGGTGTGGGGTTGTTTTTCAGGGGTTGGGCTTGGCCCCTTAGTTCCAGTGAAAGGAACTCTTAATGCTTCAGTATACCAAGACATTTTGGACAATTTCATGCTCCCAGCTTTGTGGGAACAGTTTGGGGATGGCCCCTTCCTCTTCCAACATGACTGCGCACCAGTGCACAAAGCAAGGTCCATAAAGACATGGATGAGCGAGTTTGGTGTGGAGGAACTTGACTGGCCTACACAGAGTCCTGACCTCAACCCGATAGAACACCTTTGGGATGAATTAGAGAGGAGACTGCGAGCCAGGCCTTCTTGTCCAACATCAGTGCCTGACCTCACAAATGCGCTTCTAGAAGAATGGTCTAAAATTCCCATAAAAACACTGCTAAACATTGTGGAAAGCCTTCCCAGAAGAGTTGAAGCCCTACAGATTAAGAATAGGATGTCATTAAAGTTCATGTGCATGTAAAGGCAGATGTCCCAAAACTTTTGGCAATATAGTGTGTATGTGTGTATGTGTGTATGTATGTATGTATATGTATATATATATATATATATATATATATATGTGTGTGTGTGTGTGTATATGTATATATATGTATATGTGTAAATATGCTGGTAGTTCATAATCAGAAGTTCCACCTGCTAGTAGTTGAAACTCTTGAGTTGATTTACATATTGAACCATTGATGATTTCATATCTCAAGCAATTAAGGCGGCCAAATTAAGTAGTAAGCGATCAGATTATGTTGTTGGTAATCAAACCACTTATATGATACGGTGATGAATCAATTGAAGTAACTACAGGTGCATTCACGCCATGTTGTAATTACCGTAATTACGAGATTTCAACTTGTAAATATCGTTCACGTCCTCGTAGAGCTCGTAATTACAATCTGTAAACTGGGAATTTGAACAGCTCTGAGTAGAACGTCATAGGTTGTCATCCCGAGACTACGGCAATTATGACATGGCGTGAACGCAGCATACATTTAATTGCATATATTAATGTTTGCCATTACAAGCACACAGGTTATTTATTAAACAGTTGTGCAATTTGAAGAGTAGGATCCTATATATTCCTAATGATTCTAATATTCTGTAAAGTAATGGATGTGTGCTGATGACCCGTCTCGATCAATGTGTTTGTGGCAGCATCCGTTTGTTTACCACCCGCAGGCTCGTCTTTTAGGACTCTGTCCAAATGAACAGAGCCAAAGTGGATCCAGTCTGAGATTTAACTTTTGGAGAAGGTCCAGGAGTTCCATCAGAATACAGTTGAGGTATCCCAGTTCGTGCATGGTTTTGGAAGCCAGAGTGTGACAAAAATAAAAAAAAAACCCAGTTGTGCTACTGAAGTTATGATTCAATGTGAAACGGCTCGCCAGGCCAGAGCACAAACGGGTTGCTGTTGGTACCCTCCCTTAATCTGATCTGATGCGCTTTTTGTATGGATGTCACACCACCCACTTAGTTTAAAAGAAAATCCCTGGTCATGGCTTGTCCCGAGACTTGAGACACTTTCCCAAATGTTCTTGGATCAGTGTTGGTGCGGCACGGCTAAATTGGACTTAGTGTTACCTTTCAGTTTCCGCGGTGTCCTGATTTTAACGCATCCATGTTTTCATCCAAGAGTATCCTAAATATTTGTTTTTATGTTTATTTAATAGAATCTTGAGCTTATTTAACATTGAATATTTCAGTGTAGTCTGATATTATATAGAGTTTATTTTGTTACATAGGCTTGGCTTGGCAACGTTATTTTACCCACAAATCTGTAAATCTCATGAAAACATCTTCATGTCGCATTTTGCATGGATTTATATGTTGAATAAAGAAAATATGAATTTTTGGACCATTTTGCATTGTTTCTGTTCATTTACAATGTTGATTCTCATTATTGTAATACTGTATTTCTTATTTAATGCATAACATTTAAATATTTTTTACTATTTATGACTATAGTTAGATATTACTTTTTTATATATATATATATATATATATATATATATTATAAAAGTTTGTGTTTACATAATGTACGTGTGTGTACTGTGTATAATTATGTATATATAAATACACACACATGCATGTATTTAAGAAAAATGTGTTATTTATATATAAAATATTTATTTATGTAATATAATTTTTTTATATATATATATATGCATGCAAATATTTTTAAATATATACATGAATGAGTGTGTATTTATATGTACACACACGTATATTATGTAAACACAAACTTTTATTTTGGATGCGATTTATCGATTTGACAGCACTAAAATACATATATATGTGTGTATGTATGTATTTTAGTGCTGTCAAATCGATTAATCGCTATATATATATATATATGTATGTATGTGTGTATATGTGTATATATATATACATATATATGTATATGTATATGTATGTGTATATATATGTATATATGTATATGTAAATGTATGTGTATGTGTATGTGTATATATTTGTATATATTTGTATGTATGTGTGTGATTCACCCAAACAGAATCTAAGACATTAAACTATTAGAATTTTTTTTATTTTTCTGCTTCGTAAATTGAATGCAGTCAGAGTCAATTTTATGACACAACTCTATCGTGAGTAAAAATATCTTGTGGTTCATAGCTTTTACAGCGCTCCTCAGTTCTACGATCCTTGAATATTTCATTTATTCATTTATAAACATAGTTGGCTGCTAGAAACATCCCCCCAGAGAACGTTCTTCCTAGATGAGCCGAATGGCCTTATCTTGTTGTCTAATTTCATGTTAATGAATCGTATTAGACCAGGTTTCTTTACCCTGTACTTGAAACATTCAGATAATACATGTATCTGAACCTCATTACTCTGTGCCTAATGTCTGGTATATGAATATAAAAGGGTTATTCTGTGCAAGTATCTGACTGTGATGAATCAAAACTGTGTTTAATAGAGCTTTAAAAGATGCTGGGGAATTCATAATGCACAGGTGTGTGTGTAGAGCAGAGACAGAGGATAAGTGAATGTTTTTGTGTGGAAGAGAGTGAATTTAATCTCTCTGATAAAGTGGACGGGTACTAGACCTTAAACTGACCTGTATTGAGTTCTTTTTCTGCGCCGTGAGTGCGCATGTGTCCGTCTGCAGGTGGGAAATAGCCTTTGTCCTTCAGATGTGCTTTCGTAAAATAGCCTGGTTTTGT
>CM077174.1:13062029-13109529 GCA_039654105.1 Coreius guichenoti | reverse complement strand
GTGTGAAATTTCAGTTGCTCGCAGGAGCAGTAACAAAGGGAGGATCAGATAGCAGGGAGAAGTAGAGATTGAACTAAAGAAAGAAAGAAAGCGGGGAAAAGGAGGTGGAATCCGATCCGCTGGGGGCTGAGATTTCCCATGACGCACTGGGACGGGAAGCTTCTGTGTTCATAATGAGACGCCGTTATAAACGTGCGTGGGCATCTGACATTATAGATTCTGAGTCAGACAATATCAATTTATCCTCTATTTCGATTCGTATGATAGCAATATATAATAAGATTGTCACATAATCCATGAGAGCATCTCTTACCATGGTAAAATGGAATGGCTTATTGGATTTATAAAAAAGCTGACAACAATTCGTCCAAGTGATGTAGTTTAGTTGAGTAAGTGAAAGAGGTTTTATTTTTTAGTAACTTTGCAACTAGTCATATTGAGAACTACACTAGACATCCATCCCTCCATCCATCCATCCATCTGTCGTTCCATCCATTTATCCATCCATCCATTCATCCATCCATCCGCCTGTCCTTCCTTCCATCCATCCATTGTCTATCCTTCCTTCCTTCCATCCATCCATCCATTGTTCTGTCTATCCTTCCATCCATCCATCCTTCCATCCATCCTTCCATCCATCCATTGTTGTCTATCCTTACATCATCCATCCATCCATTGTTCTGTCTATCCTTCCATTCATCCATTGTTCTTCCATCCATCCACAATATCCTTCCATCCATCCATTGTTCTGTCTATCCTTTTATCCATCCATCCATCCATTGTCTATCCATCCATCCATCCATCCATCCATTATTCTGTCTATCCTTCCATCCATCCATTGTTTTGTCTATCCTTTCATCCATCCATTCATTGTCCATCCATCCATCCATCCATTGTTCTGTCTATCCATCCATCCTTACATCCATTATTCTGTCTATCCTTCCATCTATCCATTGTTCTGCCTATCCTTCCATCTGTCCATTGATCCGTTGTTCCGTCCATCCATCCATCATCCATCCATTGTTCTGTCTATCCATCCATCCATCCATTGTTTTGTCTATCCTTTCATCCATCCATCCATTGTTTTGTCTATCCTTTCATCCATCCATCCATTGTTTTGTCTATCCATCCATCCTTCCATCCATCCGTTGTTCTGTCCATCCATCCATCCATCCATCTGTCCATCTGTCTATCCTTCCATCCATCCATTGTTTTGTCTATCCTTTCATCCATCCATCCATTGTTCTGTCTATCCATCCATTCATCCATCCATCCATCCATCCATCTGTCTATCCTTCCATCCATTCATCCATCCATTGTTCTATCTATCCTTCCATCCATCCATTGTTTTGTCTATCCTTTCATCCATCCATTGTCTGTCCATCTGTCTATCCTTCCATCCATCCATTGTTTTGTCTATCCTTTCATCCATCCATCCATTGTCCATCCATCGATCTATCCATCCATCCATCCATCCATTGTTCTATCTATCCTTCCATCCATCCATTGTTTTGTCTATCCTTTCATCCATCCATTGTCCGTCCATCCATCCATCCATCCATCTGTCCATCCATCCATCCATCCATTGTTCTGTCTATCCTTCCATCCATTGTTCTGTCTATCCATCCATCCATCCATCTGTCCGTCATCCATCCATCCATCCATCCATCCATCATCCATCCATCCATCGTCTATCCTTCCTTCCATCCATCCATCCATCCATCCATTATTCTGTCTATCCTTCCATCCATCCATTGTTTTGTCATCCTTTCATCCATCCATCCATTCCATGTCCATCCATTCATTGTTCTGTCTATCCATCCATCCTTCCATCCAGCCGTTGTTCCGTCCATCCATCCATCATCCATCCATTGTTCTGTCTATCCATCCATCCATCCATTATTCTGTCTATCCTTCCTTCCATCCATCCATTGTTTTGTCTATCCTTTCATCCATCCATCCATTGTCCATCATCCATCCATTGTTCTGTCTATCCATCCATCCTTCCATCCATCCATTGTTCTGTCTATCCTTCCATCTGTCCATCCATCCGTTGTTCCGTCCACCCATCCATACATCTGTCCATCCATCCATTATTCTGTCTATCCTTTCATCCACCCATCCATTGTCCATCCATCCATCCATCCATCCATTGTTCTATCCATCCATCCTTTCATCCATCCATTGTTCTGTCTATCCTTCCATCTATCCATCCGTTGTTCCGTCCGTCCATCCATCCATCTGTCCGTCTATCCATCCATCAATTATTCTGTCTATCCTTCCATCCATTGTTTTGTCTATCCTTTATCCATCCATCCATTGTTCTGTCTATCCATCCATCCATCCATCCATTGTTTTGTCTATTCTTTCATCCATCCATCCATCCATTGTCCGTCTATCCTTCCATCCGTCCGTTGTTCCGTCCATCCATCCATCTGTCCGTCCATCCATCCATCCATCCATTATTCTGTCTATCCTTCCATCCATCCATTGTTCTGTCTATCATCCATCCATCCATCCATCCATTCATCCGTCTATCCTTCTTTCCATCTGTCCATCCGTCCATCCATCCATCCATCCATCCATCCTTCTTTCCATCTGTCCATCCATCCATCCATCTGTCCACCCATCCATCCATCTGTCCATCCATCCATCCATCTGTCCATCTGTCCATCCATCCATCCATCCATTGTTCTGTCTATCCTTTCATCCATCCACTGTTCTGTCTATCCTTTCATCCATCCACTGTTCTGTCCATCCATCCATCCATCCATTGTTCTGTCCATCCATCCATCCATCCATTGTTCTGTCTATCCATCCATCTGTCCATCTATCCGTTGTTCCGTTCGTCTATCCATCCATCCATCATTCCTTCCATCTATTATTCTGTCTATCCTTCCATCCATCCATTGTTCTGTCTATCCTTCCATCTGTCCATCCGTTGTTCCGTCCATCCATCATTCCTTCCATCTATTATTCTGTCTATCCTTCCATCCATCCATTGTTCTTTCTATCCTTCCATCTGTCCATCCATCCGTTGTTCCGTCTATCCATCATTCCTTCCATCTATTATTCTGTCTATCCTTCCATCCATCCATTTGTTGTCTATCCTTTCATCCATTGCTGTCTATCCATCCATCCATCCATCCATTGTCCATCCATCCATCCATTGCTCTGTCTATCCATCCATCCATCCATTGTTCTGTCTATCCTTCCATCTATCTATCCGTCCGTACGTCCGTCCATCTGATAGACTGCATGACCTTAAAACATTTTAGCTTGTAAAACTACTTTAAACTTTTTAGCCAGGCTTTCTCAAGCCAACATCAAAGTTTGTCTTGACAAACCTTTTTATCTAGTTTTTTTTTCCCTGTCTGCAGTGGTTAATGATATTAATCAAGTTCAACCCTTGATTATTATATTTTCTTCATCTACAGCGGCGCAAATGTTCCACACCTGCTGTATATTAAGTATGTTTTTGTATGATTTTTACACCAAATTAATATTTTTCTTTAAGAAATAGAGTGGAGTAATTTGACAGGCAGAAGTAGAGAGAAACTAGAAAAACAGAACAGCTTGCAGTTATTAATTACGAAAATTACAGTCTGCCTTTTTTTAACCTCATTATAACGCAGACACATTTTAGGCAAATTTCCAGACGCAAATCCTTGATTTTAAGGCAGCGCTCCGAAAGGCAAATGCTAATGAAATGCATATAAGATGTAAATATTGCACACAAACACAGTGTGAAAGGTAAATTTGCTTGGGAATTTATGTGCAGGCCAACTTTGATCTCACAGCATGAAGATTCTACATAATAGCAAGCTCCTAACGGAAAGTGGGCGTGGTCTGTTGCTGGGGTGTCTCAAGGGGCCAATCAGATCACAACAGTATTTTGTCAGCCAATAAGCAGAGCTGTGATAACAGCCAATGAGGCCTCTGGTGACCACAATTAAAAACACAAAAGGAGAATTCCTCCAGTGAGAGTTTGAGCATGCTTATGCAGTCAAACACTGTTCCATGTTTCTCTCTCTCTCTTTCCTTCCAGCAGCAGAGATTTCTGAAATATATTCTGTAATATTTCTTTACAGCAGGGCAAATTAAAAAGAAATACGGCTCTTGCTAAGAGAAATAGTACTGCTTTCGTTTTCTGGATCCCTCTTCTGTGGTTTCTCTGCTCTCATTCCCATTTTCTTTCACTCATTCTCGGTCATCTCTCGCTCTTTTTTTTTTTTCTTTTCTTTCATTGTCACATTCTGATCCTTCCTGTGCTCTCATTTTCTCTCACCACACCATTTCTCCCCTCCTTTACCAGCTCCCTCGTTCCCTGTGCTCTTCTCACTCTTTTCTTCAAACCAATCCCACTATCTCTCTTAGAACAACATAACAGAAAACAACCAAAAAGAAACCACAATGCAATAATGGTGTCTATTATTGTATTTAATATTTTGAATTAGCTTTTATTTTAATATTTTCAGTTTTCATTTTAATGTTAGATAAAGTCTTAGTAATTTTGTTATGTGCTTTTGTCATTTTATTCGTTTTTTATATTTCTGTTTAGCTTTAATTTATTTTTTATTTCAGTTTTAGTATTTTTGTTTGTTTGTTTGTTTGTTTTAGCATAATACACAGACATCTAAATCATTTATTCAAGTTTAACTTGGATTCATAATGAAAGGCTTTAACATCTTTGGCATACATAATAATAATAATAATTTAAAAATATTACACATATTTACAGGTAAAATATTGTGATTTAAAATGTATTTTTCTTTTTGGTCAACTTTAGTCTTGGTCAACTTTTCATTAACACTAGTGACAATAAAATAAAATAATATTAAATAAAAAATGTTAAATAAAATATAAAAATTAGAATATATTAAAAAATAAAATAAGCAATAATAAAAAACAAATTAAGTGAAATAAAATATAAATATATAAGATAGAAAAATAAGAACAATATAAGCAATAAAAAAAACTAAATGAATAAATGAAATAAAATAATAAAAAAATATATACTGGTAAAATATAACACTATATTCATGTTTAACTTGGATTTAGTACTTCAACTTTCACTTATTTTCAGTTAGTTGTCAAGGCACCATTTCTCATTTTCATTTTTATTTCTTTTAGTTTTTCATTAGTTTAATGAACAAAAATATTTTTAATAGTTAATATTTTTTTGTTAACAATAACAAAACTGCACAATGGAGCATTAATACAGTAGAATAGAACAACTCAATACAATACAACACAATAGTGATACATTATAGAGTATTCAGTAGAATAGAAAACAGACCAACACGATAATGCACAACACAACTTTCTGTGGTCACTCTGTTGGTGGGACAGTGGAAGACGATTTGGATGGTTCCTGGCAGCTGTTCAGGATCTCTCTCTCTCTCTCTCTCTCTCTCTCTCTCTCTCTCTCTCTCTCTCTCTCTCTCTCTCTCTCTCTCTCTCTCTCTCTCTCTCTCTCTCTCTCTGTCTTTAATATTATGCTCTTTTTTCCTCATCTCTGTCTTTTCGCTCTCTGTTCTTCCATTACAGAGCTGACATGCTCTCTGGGGGTTCGGCATATGAGCTCCTTCCCTGCGTGTGTGTGTGTGTGATGAACTAACTCTCCTGACCGCCTCAGGATCACGTCTCAGAGGATTTCTGGTCAGAAGGAAGATTCTCTGTCAGTTCTCTCTCTCTCTCTCTCTCTCTCTCTCTCTCTCTCAATCGCCTCAGTGCTGTAAAGGAGAGAAGTAGGTCGTCTCACCTCAGGAGAAGTGAAGTGTGTTTATATACGAGTGTGTGATAGTGAACGTATTGTTATTCCAGCGGCACGCTGAGGTTTTTGTGCAGGTGTAAGCCACAGTAGTGTGTAAGGACTTGCTGACTCCTGGAGAGGAAAGATGTACAGGCGTGTAAGACAGAGATTTATGGTGTCGGTTCATACATACATATGTGTGTGCGTGTGTGTAGAGGACTGTCTTTGTGACTGAATCTCAGATTTCTACTCACAACAACACAGAGATCTAATCACATCCAACAGAATCTCACTGTTCACAACACATCATAGTCCAGCACAACAAAGCTCAGATCAACTCAACATAGGCCTGTCATACATAATTATTATTTATATAAAAGTAATTTAATTTAATTTAATTTTTTTTTAATTTAATATTTAATTTAATATAATTTAACTTAATTTAATTTTTAATTTTATTTTATTGTGTATTTTATTTTTTGTTTATTATTGTGTAGGTTATCTTATTTTTATATTATATATTTGATTTTATTTGTTTATATTTTATTTCATTTTTATTTTTATTATTGCTTTATTTATTTTTTTATTTTAATTTTAATTTAATTTAATTTAATTGTATATATTTTATTTTATATATTTTATTTCATACATTATTTTATTTTATTTATTATTTTATTTTATTTTCACCAGGGTAAATGGGAAGTATAGACCAGGATTGAATTTGACCAAAAAATAAAAATGTTTTAAATTATAATATATTTTTATTATTATTATTATTATTATTATTATTATTATTATTATTATTTTTATTTTTATTATTACTACTACTACTACTGCAAAATTTTGTTCAAGATTTTAAAATATTTTATTATGAATCCAAGTTAAACTTGATTAAATGACTTAAATGACTGTGTATTATGCTTTCATGCTTTCATTTTTTACGAACAAAACAGACAACTAAATCGTTATTCACAATTACTTCTATGACAGCTAATCCTTAGCCAAAATTCACATTCGTCACAGGCCTACAATAACACAACACAACCAAACACAAGCTCTAATAACAGCTCTATAATAAAGGTTTTCCTCAAGTCAACCAACACTTTTAAAAGCGATCACAGAGCTGGTGTCAGCATTACGCTCTGCACTTCAGCATAGAGTAACTCAACACTAACAATGATACAGTACCAGCTGCACTTCGCATTTCTATCCATAACAACTCCCGGAGTGCATCTATGTCTATATCATTGTTTCCAACCAACAGAGCTTGAAAACTTGTCTGTGTTTCATTTCATTAGTGCAAGTTTTTCATCCACAACTCAATTTGAAATCTTGACGGCTTACATTATGGTTCCATATTTGCTAGCATCTTAAAACATTAATATATGAATCCTCCTACTCATCATTAATAAATACTAGTTATACCAGGAATCATGTTTCTGTAAAGTGCACATTTGTACGCTGAAATCGTTTTTTCTTTGGGCTTGTGTGTTTGAGTTTGAGTGCGTGTTTTGATTTTTGAAACAGGTTTTTCGTGTCTGTGACAGAATGGCCCTATCTTATCGTTGGCACAAAGTAAAATATTAAAGGATGGAGGGTGCTTTACATGCTAACGAGGAGTGGTGTGCCTGTGACACACATAACCGCTGGACTAGAACACAGAAATGTGGTGTCGGCATGCTTCGGCTTGATTGATGTTTAATATAACCTTGAGCGTTCACACACACACCTCAGTGTCAGCAGGGTTTGGTTCACACTGTGCCTATAATTCACACAGAGATACAGATGACAGGAACTATGTCGTTTTGGAAACTGTAACACAAAAGCAATTTAGACAGCATGAACATTTTGTATCACACCTTGTTTCATTTCCATACATCTTGTATCTCTTACTCTATCTCAGTCTCTGTTTGCAATGGATGTTATTTTATTTAGCTTTATTTGTACATAAATTTAGAACATAAAGCTGAGACAGCTATTATACTGAGAAAAGGTCTTGGGAGATGGGCTTATTCAGAGTACTTTTACCTCAAGTTATAAAGGAAGAGAAAGGAAAAGAAAGGTTATTGTGAAAGAAGAAGTTGACTTGGGCAGACTTTTAAAACTGCGAGGATAACAATTGTGAAAGAACATTTGCATGGCTCCTCTGTTATAAAACTCATGCATTCGAATGGCAATTAATTCATGCTGGAGTGAAGGAGTTGTGACATAAGTTCATTCATACAGGCAACAATGTACACCCTGTAACTAATTTTAGTCACTCTCCTGCTAATTGTTTAATAATACCAGATAGCAGGGCCTTTTTACGAGACTGCAAATTGGTCCAATGTTGGCCTGAAGAAAGCTGAATTGAAGAGAATCGTGTAGATAAATTGTGATGATTCTGGAGTTTATGTGGAAAAAAATCTGCAAGTAGTTTCAGAGCAGGTCACATTTGAAGATTGTTGTTTTCATATGCATTGAGAATTTGTAATTTCTAGTGTGAAGTGTTTACCACAATGCAGTGTTGTTGTCAAAACCAGCTCATTCAAGTCTAAGTTAAGACTGAGACCAGAAGAGGGTTGAGTTTGAGTGAAAACCAACACCAGAAGAAGATCGAGACCGACTTAAGGACGAATTAACATTCTCCAGAGTCCAAGATCATGAAAGGACTCAGTGATCGACAAGAACTCAAGGCCTATTCGAACGAGACCACACTATTCTGGTCTTGTTCGTGAATCGGACTCGACACTCTTCTGGTCTCGGTCTTGACTCAGACTCGACACTCTTCTGGTCTCGGTCTTGACTCAGACTCGACACTCTTCTGGTCTCGGTCTTGACTCAGACTCGACACTCTTCTGGTCTCGGTCTTGACTCAGACTCGACACTCTTCTGGTCTCGGTCTTGACTCAGACTCGACACTCTTCTGGTCTCGGTCTTGACTCAGACTCGACACTCTTCTGGTCTCGGTCTTGACTCAGACTCGACACTCTTCTGGTCTCGGTCTTGACTCAGACTCGACACTCTTCTGGTCTCGGTCTTGACTCAGACTCGACACTCTTCTGGTCTCGGTCTTGACTCAGACTCGACACTCTTCTGGTCTCGGTCTTGACTCAGACTCGACACTCTTCTGGTCTCGGTCTTGACTCAGACTCGACACTCTTCTGGTCTCGGTCTTGACTCAGACTCGACACTCTTCTGGTCTCGGTCTTGACTCAGACTCGACACTCTTCTGGTCTCGGTCTTGACTCAGACAACACTCTTCTGGTCTCGGTCTTGAATCGGACTCGGCACTCTTCTGTTCTCAGTCTTGAATCGGACTCGAATGAGCTGGTCTTGACTACAACACTGCCATGATGTTCTAACAAACTGCCTCTGGAGAAGATGTAGACAGACTAAATACATTTTTGATCGTTAAATTCATGGCCCCCAGAATATTGTATTCAAGGATTTTGTTGTATGAATATCTGAACATACAATATGTCAAAAGAAAGAACATAGCCTCTGCTTTTAAACTCAATTACCTTGAGTATATGTTGTCTGTGGTGATCTACATTCAGCCTCTAACTCGCTCTAACTTCTAACAAGAAAAAGAAAAAAAAACTCATTCTTTTTATCTCTTCCCCGCCAAACACAGAATTTATTTTCAGAATAGAATTGAATAGCCATGAAACTTTTGTGAAAATGATCAAAAACACTGGCGGTAGCTGGCAACTTTTTTAAAAAACCACTGTCAGGGAAAGAGTTAATCAACACTTGAATGTCAAATCAAATCAAATCAAATCACCTTTATTTATATAGCGCTTTTTACAATGGCAATTGTTTCAAAGCAGCTTCACAGTGGTAACAGGAAAATAATGCAATGGAATTTGATTCGGCTCTGGTGAAAACGGTGATGTCATCCAGCTCATTTCAATTATCATATAGTGTCAATGCGGGCGGATCAGTAATATAGTTGAAATTTAGGTGTCCCCAACTGAGCAAGCCAAAAGCCAAAGGCGACGGTGGCAAGGAACCAAAACTCCTTCAGGGCCAGAATGGAGAAAAAAACCTTGGGAGAATGTGGGTTTTTTTTAACAAAAAGCTGAGAGAATCATGCTTTTGTCAAAGACTTTGTCAGGATCGGATTCAGAACGATGATCAAAACATAGATTGGGTAGACCCATCAACATCTCTTAGCTTCACAGTCCTATACCTCTTTGTGGGTTCGGCATTTCATTCGGTAAGGTTAGGCGTTTTGATACTGTTTAATGTCTGATGATCATGTTAGCTTGTGCGAAAACAATCTTCTATCCGCTCCTTCTGGTTTATGCAGATCATCATCTTCATTTGTTTTTGGATCCGGAGATTCTGTACTATTTCAGAAGATGTGTAACATCGCCCCCCTACCGTATAACAGTGAAAACACGGATTGCCGGAAAACCTCCTTGATGGCAGGGAAGCGACGTGTCCCAAATGATGGTACATATTGTCAGTGCCAGGGAAAGTGATGATAAGGATGACCATGAAGTGAATGCAACACATTTCACAACATGAAACAGCACAGCTTAACTCGGCATTCTGCAGTGATGCATAATAACGGACCGGACGAGGGAATTGCACAACTTTTCTCTCGCACAAACGCACACTTGTTCTGGCTTTCTTTGTCTTATGCATAATACATTCACTCTTCACTGGTAGCTTTGAACTCACTGTCCTTCTCTCTCTCGCTCACTTTTTCTCTGAGGGGTTTTGCTCTGCTTCTGCAGGTCGCATGATTGCATGAGGGACCACCAAATCACAAACGTCCCCTCAACACACACACACACACACACACACACACACACACACACACACACACACACACACACACACACACACACACACACACACACACACACACACACACACACAATCAATCACACAATCACACACTGTGCTTGTTAGCGCTGTCCGTTTAGCCACAGCATGTGCGAAGAAAGCGGGAATGTGTGTGTTCGGAGGTCTTTGGCTCAGACTGACAGGACGCTTACAGAAACCAATGCCAGCAGCAATAAAGATCCCGCTCCAATTAATGACACCAAAACAACCACACACACACATAGTTCATCAGAACTCTCTGTTATGGAAATGGCCATTTGTTCTCCCTCACTTCCTCTATGTGACAGAATATTGGATTTGTTGTCATATACAGATGAAAGCCACACAAACAGTAGCACAAAAGCACTAATATGCACTAGGGATGTCAAAAACACCATTATTTAGAAACAAAGTTGATGCTAAATTTATATATGTATATCTTTCTGCACTATCTGTACTACTGAGTTCTGTCTGACTGTAATATTAGCCTTAATGTTTAACATTTTTTATAGATATGGCCTCATCTGGTCAGTTTTTGAAGGCAGCATACATGCGTCCTTTGCGTGTGTTCAGAGTGGGGGTTGGTGAAGAGAATAATAATGTGTAATGGCGTAGCTGAGAGTAAATATATTTATAAATGTCCATTTTTTTCAGATTCCATTTCTACTGAGAAACAAGCATTATAGTCATAAAATATTCACTTGGTTATGTCTAAAGCTCACTTGAATTTGTTCTAGATCATTAAATGTGACGTTATTGTGCCTTGGAGGCCGTATCTTCATGCATCATGTATCTTCTTTGTCTATGAAGTTATTGACTGACTAAGCCCTTTAACACACAAGGTTTTAGTAAGTAATAAGTACTCCATGCCAAACATACCCTCTATCCTGTGTTCTTGGACCCCAAGAGGTGGGCATTCGTGTTGCCTGTGTTTTTCTGATGCCTTGTTATAGTTAAGCAAACAAATTTTGTTGTTGTAATTGTAATTTGTCATTTATTCAAAATTTCAAAATGCCAATCTAGTATGGTTAGGTTCTGAGCTAACTGGCCATTTATAGAACTATATACATCCGGTTCAATGACACCGTTTACATTTGGTGCCGTGACCCGGATGGGAGTGAGGTTTAGGGGGGATGAGTATAACGGACTTAGGCCAGAAAGAGCTGTTTGTGTATACCTCACTCCCCTGGCCTCAAGAGGAGCAATAGCAGCTGACGCTAGAGGCTGCAGTCTTTAGCCTCCTTGTTAGCACGCCTGCCTCCCACGCTGGAGACCCCGGTTAGAATCCTGCTCGGAGCGGGTCGAGTAGGACCGGTTACATTTGGTGCCATGACCCGGATGGGAGTGAAGTTTAGGGGGGATGAGTGTACTGGACGTAGGCCAGTAAGAGCTGTTTGTGCAAACCTCACTCCCTTGGCCTTAAGAGGCACGTTAGCGACTGACGCTAGCGCCTGCGGTCTTTAGCGTCCTTGTTAGTGCCCGCCTCCCACACTGGTTTGAATCCCACTCAGAGTGTTCGGTTTACATTTTGTGCCATTGACCCGGATGGGAGTGAGGTTTAGGGGGATGAGTGTAACGGACGTAGGCAAGTAAGAGCTGTGCATGTCTCGGAGCGGGTCGAGTAGGACCGATTACATGCACGGTATATACACAAACAAACACCCTATTGGATGATGATGATAATTTGAAATTTCTAATTGGTCAAACTGTCCCATCATAACATTTTTCTGGCATTGGTATCAACTACTGAAATGTTGGTATTGTGACAGCACTAATACACATACAGGCATTTATAAGGAGTGCGTCAGTCTGGCTTTTCTTAAATGGATAACTGAAGTGAAAGGATCATGCCGCGGTCTATAGATATCAGAACATCTCACAAACACACACGTCATTTTAAATTCTCTCTGTTATGGAAATGCGCTTTGTTCTACATCAATTCCTCTCTGTTTCTCTGAATATTGGTTTGGTCGTCAGGTAACGCACACACATTCAGATGCAGTGGAGCACTGCGGCTTTTCTTAAACGCAGAGCTGTCAGTGAATGGATTATAATGCAGTTGACAGATAACAAAATATCAGCAGATAAACACGCTTACAAACATTTTCCATTAGAAAAGAAAACACAAAGCGTGGCCTTTCCAATGCAGTTTTACTTTAGTGTATGTATTTGTGAATGAGCCATACATGGATCCCAAGTTCATTAATGTTTCCACACTGCATATTGCAAAGCATGGCTCGCAGTACATATGTTTTGGTTGTGTTTGCGTGACTGCGTGAAATTTGTGTCATGTTATTTTATTGTGCAATTGTATTGACAATGGCTTGTCATAATGGCTTTATGTATTGATAATGTTTTGTGCTTATGTGGATAATGGCCTTTTATTGATAATGTGTGGTGTTTTTTGTAGTTAATTAGTGTGTGTGTGTGTGTACCACTGTGGGAGCCAGGATGATCAATCTCCTGTACTGATAGAACAGTTGGCAATGTTTTTTGTTCTTGTCCCACCTAGTTGTAGGAACATTCTAAACTTTTTGGCTAATGTTACATAAAGGTTGTGTAAAATATTGATAAAAGTTCTAATGATGGCATTTATTGTTTGATTAAAGTTCTCAGGTTCATATTGGAGTTCTGAGTGCTACTGCTAAAAAGCCATTGTAACCATTTTTATAGTTATAATAATGATTGTTATAACAATTATAATAATATAATTAATAATATTTATTATAATAATTGTTTAACAAATGATCAAAGTAATGTTGTTGTGTTTAATATTAAGTTGCTAGAAGTGAAAGTTTTCAGATATGTTTGGTTGACATTTATGAAATACTAAAAAATGGCTAATGTTACAAAAAGATTGTATAAGTTTTCACATATTGTTAATGGAAGTTCTAATAATGTTATTAATATTTGATAAACATTCTCACAGTGCTATATGAAATAGTTTTCAATGCAACTGTTTGAAATTGATTGAAGGCTTATAATGAAGTTCTCATACTATTACTAAAAAATATCCAGAGTATTCCAATTCTAATTGTTCAATGAATATTTAAAGTAATGTTGACATTTTACCCCATATTAAGCAGTTTTTTTTTTTTTTTTTTAATCTGACTACATATTCAACGAGAATTTGCGAAGTTGCTAATACATATGTTGAGTAAGAATTTATCAAATTTAACCTCAACTGAAGTTGCTGTACAGTAGTCAGACAGGACATTTGAACATAATAACCAAAACTGAATGTTCAGAAAAAGTTTTTGAATATAAGTTTTTATTTATTTATTTATTTTTTTAGCCATGTAGTTTTGATAGTGTGTAAGTGTACAGTATGCACAGCGGTGTTTGTGTTGGGCTTATGATATGCATTTTTATTGTGTTGTGTAAAGTCTCCGGCCAGCTGAGCCTGAGATTTGGTCAGTCTAAACAAGGCTTTAGGGGAGACAAGATGCTGTTTGCGTACTGAACCTTTACTGCTCCAAAATGCCTGCTGGTTTTAATCTGACAGCCTGTCTGTCAGTGCATGTAGACACAAAGAGAGAGAAAAACAGTGTGACAGAGAGAGAAACCGAGAGAAATAAAATAAGCTGATCTCTGCATTTTGAGTACTGTGTGTGTGTGTGTCTTTTCCAATTTGTGGGACTGAGTTGGTGAGTGTGCTGTAGGATATCATTAGAGGTGGAAAGGGATGTGTGTGTGTGTGTGTGTGTGTGTGTGTGTGCTGAGTCATGTGTGGGCTGACCACAGCAACTCCATTCTTTGTGTGTATATTTTGTGTATGCATGTGTGTTTTTATGTGGGCAAAAGTTGGACACTGTGTGTGTGAATGGTAAGGTCAGTTTTGCACTTTTGTGGACTGGAACACATCCTAACTGTCCCGCAGGGCACACACAAAACAAACGGTGTCTAAAACAAGAGTTGATGTACCATACCATCACACACACATACATGCATGCAAAATGCCTTACTTGCAAACACAAACTCACAAACAATACAAATTGAGAACATACCTTAGACTGCTATTGTTTTGGTATTGTATTAAGCTAATTATAACTTACTAACCCTAAACGAAAACATTTGAATTTTTAGAATTAAAAAAAAAATTCTTTATTGGATTTATGAATCATTTTTTCCAATTTAGGTCCCCAAAGGCTTTCAGATTCAGCTAACTTCTTGGGACTATTTTGTTAGATAAGTATAGCTAAGTAAACCCACACACACAGACTTCCTCTCCAGCAGCACTTTATCATAACCAATATATTGCTGAATCCACAACATTTTGTCCTTTCTCAAGAGCTTTTTTAAAACCATGTCATATAATGAATGTGTGTGTGTGTCACGAGTTGTATTTTTGATTTTTCGTTCTCTATAATTATTTTGTTCCTGACTTGCATTCTCCTGTTGTTTTTTTTTTTTCTTCTTCTGTGTAGAGTGTGTGTGTGTGTGTGTGTGTAAGTGAATTTTCCTGAATTGCGTCCTCCTGGTTTTTCTGTAGTATGTAATTGTGTGTCAGTGTCCATTTTCAGACCTGGGTAGTGATGTCATTTGGCTTGCGGTTGCACCAGCCTTTCTATGTTACACAACTTCCTTTACTTGTGTTTGATCTTTTTGACTGATCTCTAGTGACCTCTGAGATTTAGATATGAAAGGTCAGGTTGTGTATTCTCATGTCATCTGCTCTGCCTAATGCCTTTTTTTTTTTTTTTTTTTTTTTCTCCAGGATGGGTTTGGTGATGGGATGGCAGTGAGCATGGCCCTTTGGGCAGGCATATGGGCCATTCTCTTACAATTGGCCCTCTGGCTGTTCTTCTCTCTGCCTCCAGGCCAATGCCAAGGTGAAAGGTCCCGCCTACAGTTTACTCAACCACTGTACCATGCGTCGGTCTACGAGAACTCAGCCGCCCGTACCTACGCCGCCAGCAAGGTGCGTATGGGCGTTTCTCTCCAGCATCACTCCTGGGAGGTGAGGTACCGCATCACCTCTGGGGACGAGGAAGGATTTTTCAAGGCAGAGGAATACACTCTGGGTGATTTCTGCTTCCTGCGGATTCGAACCAAAGGGGGGAATGCTGCCATCTTGAACCGTGAAGTTCAGGACAACTACTTGTTGACAGTGAAAGCTTCCATTAAGGGGGATACACTAGAGGCCTGGACTAAAGTTAGTGTGCAGGTGTTGGATATGAATGACCTTCGACCACTTTTCTCCCCTACCACGTATTCAGTTACCATTGCAGAAAGCACACCCCTACGCACCAGCATAGCTCAGGTCACTGCCACGGATGCAGACATAGGATCAAATGGAGAGTTCTATTACTTTTTCAAGGAGCGAATGGAGCTGTTCGCTGTGCACCCGACAAGCGGAGTTGTTTCTCTAAGTGGGAAGCTGGATGTTGACACTCAAAGCCGCTATGATCTTGAGATCCAGGCTGTGGACCGGGGAATGAAGCTCTATGGGAATAACGGTGTAAGCAGTACAGCCAAACTGTTTGTTCATGTAGAACGAATTAATGAGCATGTGCCCACACTGAGCGTTGTTACATTATCACCTGTATGGACTGAGAAGTCCCCTGTCATAGCTGTGGTCACCGTAGAGGATTTTGACGAAGGGGCAAATGGAGAAATTGAGACAGTGAGCATTGTGGCTGGGGACCTTCTTGAGCTCTTCAGAATTGAAAGGACAGAGATGCCAAGTGAAGACATGATGGATGAGGAAGTTAGTCAGACAGGATCTAATGAGTTTGTCCTTCGTGCAACAGAGCAGTTCGACTGGGACCGCTATCCATTTGGACTAAACATCAGCTTGCAGGCACGGGACCGTGGAACACCTCAAAAGTTCTCTGCTGTGCACATGGTGCACTTACGACTGTCACGACCAGCCCCGACGGAAGTCAAATTTCAAAAGGATGAATACGAGGTTCTCTTGAGTGAAGTTGCCCCTCCTGGAACTGTTGTGGAGGCTGCGAAACTCCAGCCAGAGCCAGATGATGCTGAGTACATCTTGACCCCATCTGCTGATTCAGGGTTCTTCAGTATCAACACCATGACAGGTGTCATCAGCACGGCACGTTGGCTCACCCAACTCCAACAGGAAGTATTTGAGCTAGAGGTCTTAGAAGTAGACAGTGACCTTAGAGTCAAGGTTAGAGTCATTCTTGAGGATGCCAATGATAATGCACCTTTATTTGCTCAACAGTCTTATGAGGTATTTGTCAATGAGAGTGTTGCCGTAGGCACTACTGTTGTTGTGGTGACTGCTTCTGATGGTGACCATGGGGAAAACGGGTACATTACATACAGCATGGCTAGCTTGACACCATTACCTTTCAGTGTGCAGCAGTTCACCGGAGCAGTCACGACAACACAGGAGCTGGACTTTGAATCATCTCTAGAGAGTTTTAGTTTTGTGGTTCGTGCTTCTGACTGGGGTTCCCCATATAGGCGTGAAAGTGAAGTCAACGTCACTGTGCACCTAGAGAATGTTAATGATAATAAACCCCTATTTGAGAAAGTGGCCTGTGTTGGCGTAATCTCTCGAGACCTTCCGGTAGGTGAGGTCATTGCCACAATGTCTGCCATAGACATTGATGAGCTAGAGCTAGTCAAATACAAGATCCTCTCAGGGAATGAGCGAGGGTACTTTGACTTAAATCCTGACTCTGGTGTCATGACTTTACACCACTCATTCAACACTGTGGCACCCAAAAACTCCTTCAGTCTAAAAATTACTGCCACAGATGGGGAACACTTCTCTGATCCTATGTTTGTAAACATATCAGTAGTGCAAGGGAAGACACCGCCCAAGAGCTTTAGCTGTACTGAAACAAGAGTAGCCCAACGACTAGCCGAGAAACTTCTAAAGAAATCCAAAGCTAGCAGTAAACCCAAAATAGAAGAAGGCTTTATCGACCTGTTCTCTGTAAACCGTCAATCACCTCAATTTGACAAATCCTTCCCAACGGACATCACTGTGCGTGAGGATGTAGAAGTTGGCATGAGTGTGTTTCAGGTAAAAGCCTATGATGGAGACACGGGGTTCAATGGACAAATCTTATACGCCATAGCTGATGGCAACACAGACAGTTGTTTTACTATTGGAGTTCTGAATGGTATAATAAGCATCTTCCTTCCTCTTGACCGTGAGAAGACTGACCGCTACCTTCTAAACATCACACTGTACGATTTAGGCCAACCGCAAAAATCCACCTGGCGGCTTCTTACAGTTTACATAGTAGACGCAAATGACAATGCACCTCAATTTCTTCAAGATGGTGGCTACCAGGCCCGCATTCCTGAAAACACCCCTATTGGTACCGAAGTCATTCAAGTGGAAGCTACTGACAAAGATCAAGGTCTCAATGGCGAGATCCAGTATTCTCTACTCACCAGCACATCACAGTTTGGCATTAACAGCTCCAGTGGGATTGTGTATGTTGCAGGTCAGCTGGACCGAGAGTTAGTTCCCTTCTTCATATTAAAAGTGGAAGCACGAGATCGAGCAGAGCGAGCAGCCCAACGGTTTTCTGTAACAACACTTAAAATCTCACTCGAGGATGTTAATGATTGTCCACCTGCCTTTATCCCAAGTGTCGTCAGTGCCCGTGCACTAGAAGACCTCCCAGTGGGCACTGTCATTGCCTGGTTGGACACACAAGACCCTGACCTGGGACTTGGAGGGCAGGTGCGATACTCACTCGCTAATGACTACGATGGCCGTTTTGAGGTCGACAAGACTAGCGGTGCCATTCGCCTTACCAAGGAGCTGGATTACGAAACTCAACAGTTCTTCAACCTAACAGTTCGAGCGAAGGACAAAGGCCGACCTGTTTCGCTCCTGTCGGTTAGCTTTGTTGAACTGGAGGTTGTGGATGTCAATGAAAACCTGTATCCACCATATTTCTCAAATTTCGCAATGAATGGATCGGTAAAAGAAAGCATTCGGATCGGGACTTCTGTTCTCCAGGTCTCTGCACGGGATGACGACACAGGCAGGGACGGCGAGGTGCAGTATTCCATACGTGACGGCAGTGGTCTTGGAAGATTCACCATTGACGAAGAAACAGGTATCTGTTGATTACATTTTTTATGTTTAATTTCATTCAACGCTCAAAAGTTCTGCCAATTTTTGGTGAATATATTGTGGCTTCCTTGTACAGTTAGCTGCGGTCTTTCATTCAGTGTGAGGTAAAGGCCTACCTCTGTAAGGTAACAAATCTTCATTTTTTTTCCTCACAAGGTTTTTTTTTTTGAGTCACATTTTTGTGTTGTTTTAACTAGCTAACTTTGCCTGGTGTAATCACTGGAAATTGAATAGTTCTTAATATATTGTAGATGGAGCCTGTATGGTGATGCTAATATGGAAAAAAACACTGAGATATATGCCACTCACGGTGACTTCCTGGGACACAAATGAAGAGTGAACAGGTTTCAGTAGTTTGTCTGTCACCTCAGGCCGGTTAAACACTACATTGGCCTACATTTTATTTAGGTTGACTTTTGACAGTTTAGATGGAGGGGGAACAATTGAAGTATGATGGAAATTTTGATAGTGTTATGGTTAATGTTTCATACACTGCATTCCGTTCATGTGCACTATTTTGATAGTATCATTTGTTTTTGTCCAGTTTTTATGTTAGACAAAGTGGGGACATGTACGTGTGTGTGTCGGCGAATAATGATTTCTGCATAAAGAAATATGTGTCGAAATGTGTATGTGTGTGAGAGAGGTTGATTTATGTGTTGTGCCTCTGTCGAGTGGACTGAATTACCACACAGAGCTCTTTTATTTACATTTATTGCAGTTGTCATGTCATTCTGTCTGACCCAGACACTTAGCTTTAACCTTCAATTTTTTCCTTCTCCCCTTTCCTCTCACTCTGTCATTCTCTCTTTCCCCTAGATGGTGCGTTTTCCGTCAGCTAAACTGATAGTATCTGGGGTTTTATTAGTGTTGCTTCTTAAGACAAGCATCAATATTACTATTACTTATACTTAGGGCTAGGGATTTGAACAAATTGCTAACAATAAGTATTTATTGATAAATTTGGCCAAAAAAAAAAAAATGTCAATACTAAAATTCAGGCATTCAGCCACAACACTCTAACTAGTTTTGCACAGTCAGTCACCACTAACATTTTTTTTAAGTCTAGGAGAGCAAGAATCCACAAGGCAAGGTGAAGTATGTGTGATAGTGTATGTGTGTATATGATATCCATCAGCCTGCAGGGTGGCAGAGGTACAATAAGCTGTGAAAAAGAAGTGCGTGGGATAAAATAAGTGTTTTGAAAGCTTTTTTTCTAATAGATCCAAGCTGGTCATTAGCTAGTGCAAGCTGGTTTATCAGCCACCATGTTCCAAAAGCTAGCTTGCTTAACCACATTAAACTGGTATGTTCCTGGTCCAAGATTGCACCAGCTAATAACCAGCAAGAAACCAGCTACAATGTTTCAGCCTAAGCTAGATCTTTCCAGCAGGGGTTTGATAAGAGTGTGTGTGTTTATAAATAATAGTTAAAAAAACAAAAAAAAAGTGTATGTGCAGATAAGGTCGATGAGACTTCTGAGAGACAGAGGAAGAGAAAAAAAAAAAGAAATCGGATGAAAGAGTTTGTGGTTCAGAGGCCAGAATGGTGTGCGTGTTTGTGTGTCTACTCACCCGCAAGCTCCCTGAAAATGATCTGGAGGTTTCAAAACGACCCTCAGATCTCCTGTGGTCTTTCACCTCTCCTTGGAATGAGGGAATAAGAAAATGGAGGGAAAGCCATGAATATCTGTTCTTTTCTTTTAAGACTGAAAGAGAGGGTTCACCATGGCTTTTAAAGGGCATGATTCACACACAATGGTGCAGAACAGTCACCTTCTACTTTATAAACCCTGCCACAATTCACTGACAGCAGCAAAGCAAAGTATCTCCAGCTCTCTACTTTAGTATTGTGGTAAGAGTGGTTTAAAAACGTGGTTTTGTGAGATTTGTGTCCTGGCAGCAGGTGGATCAGTGTCTGTCAAGAGTCGACTTTGAGCCTTTGAGGATATCACACCTGCCTTGAGGCGTGATTTTTTTATTTTTTTATTTTTTTATTTTTAAAGGCTGTGGATATTTCAGGTGTCATTTTAAGTTGTGATTTTGAGGTGTAAAGCTCGTTTTGAGGCAAAAAACTCAACACATTTAAGTTTGTTTTGATTTAGCAGCACTGAGCATTCCAGCAGTGGCTAGCAAATGTATATTGATATTTTTTCTAAAGGTTTTGAATATTTAATATCTTTATACATATATTTTCTTTATTAGTTTGTGCAGTAATATTTCATGCGCTTTAATTAATGAAGCAGGTCATCTAAAGAACTCTGAGACCAGCATTTTTTAGTGCAGAAAAGCCTCAATGAGGCATGAGATTAATATGTATACATTTACAAAATATATGTGTGTACGCTGTATATATATACCAACTATATAGCTCCTTTGAGGTGTGACATTAATAGTATATTGTTAGTAGTAATAAAATCCTTATATTAATTAATATTATTAAAAAATGTGATGCATTGTAGTGCTTTAAGTTCTGCATTTTCACACACACACACACACACATACACATACACACACACACACACACACACACATATATATATATATAAGACCCGTCGAGGCATGGACTCCACTAAACCCCTGAAGGTGTGCTGTGGTATCTGGCACCAAGATGTTAGCAGCAGATCCTTTAAGTCTTGTAAGTTGCGAGGTGGGGCCTCCATGGATTCCGACTTGTTTGTTCAGCACATCCCACAGATGCTCGATTGGATTGAGATCTGGGGAATTTGGAAGACAAGTCAACACCTCAAACTCGTTGTTGTGCTCCTCAAACCATTCCTGAACCATTTTTGCTTTGTGGCAGGGGCATTATCCTGCTGAAAGAGGCCACAGCCACCAGGGAATACCGTTTCCATGAAAGGGTGTACATGGTCTGCACCAATGATTAAGTAGGTGGTACGTGTCAAAGTAACATCCTCATGGATGGCAGGACCCAAGGTTTCCCAGCAGAACATTGCCCAAAGCATCACACTGCCTCCATCAGCTTGCCTTCTTTCCCATAGTGCATCCTTGTGCCATGTGTTTCCCAGGTAAGCAACGCATACACACCCGGCCATCCACGTAATGTAAAAGAAAACGTGGTTCATCAGACCAGGCCACCTTCTTTCATTGCTTCGTGGTCCAGTTCTGATGCTCAAGTGCCCACTGTTGGCGCTTTCGGCGGTGGACAGGGGTCAGCATGGGCACCCTGACTGGTCTGCGGCTATGCAGCCCCATACGCAACAAACTGCGATGCACTGTGTATTCTGACACCTTTCTATCAGAACCAGCATTAACTTCTTGAACAATCTGAGCTACAGTAGCTCGTCTGTTTGATTGGACCACACGGGCCAGCCTTCGCTCCTCACATGCATCATTGAGCCTTGGCCATGACCCTGTCGTCGGTTCACCACTGTTCCTTCCTTGGACCACTTTTGATAGATACTGACCACTGCAGACCGGGAACACCCCACAAAAGCTGCAGTTTGGAGATGCTCTGACCCAGTCATCTAGCCATCACAATTTGGCCCTTGTCAAACTTGCTCAAATCCTTACGCTTGCCAATTTTTCCTGCTTCTAACACATCAACTTTGAGTACAAAATGTTCACTTGCTGCCTAATATATCCCACCCACTAACAGGTGCCGTGATGAAGAGATAATCACAGGGTTGCCAACTCTCATGCATTTGGCGTGAGACACACGCTTTCAGGCTCTGTCTCACGCTCTCACTCTGCCCAAGTAAATCTCACGCCAAATTGCCAAACCTGCTTTTGATATGAAACAAAGTCTAAGCTTTTAAATTTAAGTTTTAATACGAAATTCAAACAATAAATACCGTTTTGGCGCACTTAATGTGGTATAACAGTTAAAGCCAGAGCCGTTGAAAAACAGAGTTGAGACCGGTTGCGACATGCTTTCATCTCCCGGCGGCGTGCGCGGTCACATGGTTCATGGAGCTCTCAATAGTTCTAAACAAACTAGCGCTGTCAATACATTTGAATAGACAACAGCTTCACTATACAGGTATTTGCAGCTATTTTTGGTAAACAGTACAGCATAGTGTGCATTGATTATTACGTCAACCACATTTACAGTATCATTTTATTATGGAGAGTGATGGAGATGCAACATTGTTAACATTAATGTTAATGTTTTTCTTGTATTTAGCCCTCAGGTATTCTTTACTAATTGGTCACACTCATACTCATTGGTGGTCAAATGTGACCACCAATTTTAACTATTTAAATAGTTAAAATAGTTAATAGTTAACTAGTTAACTATTTTCAATTAAATAAATGTTCTATATTTTAGTTCAATAATATTTATTGAACATTTTGAGGAGATCTTTTGGTACTAAATACTATTTGTGCAATAATTATGGTCCATTAATGACCACTTAAAATATTTTTCTTCTAGTATTTGTATTATTTATATTACAATTAGTGTAGTAATTAAGGTTAAAATAGAGAATTCCAGTGCAAAGAGGCAAAATAGAGTAATTTTGTGGCTGGAAAAATAATAATTTGTAATGCCATTACCTGTGCCTGTATGGCTCTTTAATAAATATACATGTAGGCCTATCTAGTCTAGTTGCTCAAAAAAGTATTGCAGATCATAACTGCTTACTTATTTTTAGGTTTTACATTTGAATAAATATTTAGACATGATCAAACACTAGATTTGTTTAAATGTGACATTTTAAAACGTTAATAACTTACATCCTAATATTTTTAATGATTCTTAAATAAGCACACACAAGTGAATATTAATGAATGCAAGCAAATATAATTTAACCCAAGAAAAGTAAAAAATAGTGCTAAAAAGGCAAACTTATTTTTCCTTATATATATGTACGTTAGGCTATACATATGAATTGATACTGAATCAAAATCGAAATCGATATTTTTGCCAATCACCCGCCCCCCCAAAAAAAAATATTTTCTCACTCTTAACTTAAAAGTTGGCAACCCAGTAATCAGTGTTATTCACTTCACCTGTCAGTGGTCATAATGTTATGCCTAATTGGTGTGTATGTATGTATGTATGTGTATATATATGTGTATATATACAGTGGGGAGAACAAGTATTTGATACACTGCCGATTTTGCAGGTTTTCCTACTTACAAAGCATGTAGAGGTCTGTAATTTTTATCATAGGTACTCTTCAACTGTGAGAGACGGAATCTAAAACAAAAATCACATTGTATGATTTTTAAATAATTAATTTGCATTTTATTGCATGACATAAGTATTTGATCACCTACCAACCAGTAAGAATTCCGGCTCTCACAGACCTGTTAGTTTTTCTTAAAGAAGCCCTCCTGTTCTCCACTCATTACCTGTATTAACTGCACCTGTTTGAACTTGTTACCTGTATAAAAGACACCTGTCCACACACTCAATCAAACAGACTCCAACCTCTCCACAATGGCTAAGACCAGAGAGCTGTGTAAGGACATCAGGGATAAAATTGTAGACCTGCACAAGGCTGGGATGGGCTACAGGACAATAGGCAAGCAGCTTGGTGAGAAGGCAACAACTGTTGGCGCAATTATTAGAAAATGGAAGAAGTTCAAGATGACGGTCAATCTCCCTCGGTCTGGGGCACCATGCAAGATCTCACCTCGTGGGGCATCAATGATCATGAGGAAGGTGAGGGATCAGCCCAGAACTACACGGCAGGACCTGGTCAATGACCTGAAGAGAGCTGGGACCACAGTCTCAAAGAAAACCATTAGTAACACACTACGCCGTCATGGATTAAAATCCTGCAGCGCACGCAAGGTCCCCCTGCTCAAGCCAGCGCATGTCCAGGCCCGTCTGAAGTTTGCCAATGACCATCTGGATGGTCCAGAGGAGGAATGGGAGAAGGTCATGTGGTCTGATGAGACAAAAATAGAGCTTTTTGGTCTAAACTCCACTCGCCGTGTTTGGAGGAAGAAGAAGGATGAGTACAACCCCAAGAACACCATCCCAACCGTGAAGCATGAAGGTGGAAACATCATTCTTTGGGGATGCTTTTCTGCAAAGGGGACAGGACGACTGCACCGTATTGAGGGGAGGATGGATGGGGCCATGTATCATGAGATCTTGGCCAACAACCTCCTTCCCTCAGTAAGAGCATTGAAGATGGGTCGTGGCTGGGTCTTCCAGCATGACAACGACCCGAAACACACAGCCAGGGCAACTAAGGAGTGGCTCCGTAAGAAGCATCTCAGGGTCCTGGAGTAGCCTAGCCAGTCTCCAGACCTGAACCCAATAGAAAATCTTTGGAGGGAGCTGAAAGTCCGTATTGCCCAGCAACAGCCCCGAAACCTGAAGGATCTGGAGAAGGTCTGTATGGAGGAGTGGGCCAAAATCCCTGCTGCAGTGTGTGCAAACCTGGTCAAGAACTACAGGAAACGTATGATCTCTGTAATTGCAAACAAAAGTTTCTGTACCAAATATTAAGTTCTGCTTTTCTGATGTATCAAATACTTATGTCATGCAATAAAATGCAAATTAATTACTTAAAAATCATACAATGTGATTTTCTGGATTTTTGTTTTAGATTCCGTCACTCACAGTTGAAGAGTACCTATGATAAAAATTACAGACTTCTACATGCTTTGTAAGTGGGCAAACCTGCAAAATCGGCAGTGTATCAAATACTTGTTCTCCCCACTCTGTGTGTGTGTGTGTGTGTGTGTGTGTGTGTGTGTGTGTGTGTGTGTGTGTGTGTGTATGCCAAATCTGTCTGTTTGTTTTAACATAAAAGATGGATTTAAAACCTGTTTGAAATACTGTTTGATACACAATTCTGTTTGGTACTGCAGATTTTACAAGCCGTGTAAGGCAATACTTGACGGTTCAGCATCAAACGTTTACATTTAAAGGATCCTTAATAGCCTGTTTCTATGGTTGCAACCGTAAATGATCAACACTTACATCTTTGTTTTTCTATTCACCTTTTCCTCTTCCACTGTTTCTTCCTCTCATATATGCACATAAAAATACAAGTTTTATCCAATTGCATGCTTGCGCACAAACGGGCTGAGGGTAGACACTCAAAGGGGTCAAAGGGTAAAGAACAAGTGTCAAAGGTCATGCACTCTGTGTCCCTCACCTGTCACTATTACAATGAAGAGTCTTTCCGACTGTTTGCATACAGCTGTTGTTTGTCTGTTTAGATTTGATGGAAAGAATGAGGACAGAACAGAGACTCAGCGAGAAGTGCAAGAACACAGAAAGGCAGTTTGCATGTTGTACGCTGCATGACATAATTGAATGTTTGTAAATGTGTGTGCGTACACACACACACACACACACACACACAAGCACACACATTTTGCAGTAGCACTAGCAAGTGGGGGAATTTATTGCGCTTGTTAGCTCTGTGCTGGCATCAGCCATAAATCACCCGGGGATCGAGCGCAACTCTACAGATGCAATTACAGCTTAAAGAGCACACGCACACACACACGCACACAAATTGAAAGGAAACACTTCACACGTGTCTTTGTACATGCAGTCTCGACTTAGAAAGCAATTTTTCCCAACACGTACACATAAGGAGACTCAGTCTGGAACCATAAGGCATGTTCTGACAAACATGCACACTATAGCCGAAGGATTTTCTGTGCACTTATAGCCAAGACTCTCTCTGTGCATTCTCATTTGAGCTTGGAAGCTTCTATTGTTTGCACAGCACAAACAGCGATTCAAGGCTGCATCACAAATGTCAAACACAAAGTGTGAAAAAAGACCATGCTCATTACAGCCACCGCTGAGCAGACGCTTTTCATCTACGGAGACTTACAGTGCACTAATTGCACTGACGGTCCCTGCAGAGCATCCTGGGGTTAAGTGCTTTGCGCACTGCTAAAAGAGCCCCGGCTTGCTCTTAGACTCCCGGATCCTTTACTATTAGACTGCTGATGTTGTACTTGAGTACAGGTGTGTAATTAAGGGAATAGTCTTCGTTATTTACAACTCGTAATCGCATGATTCTGTTTGCTTTCTTAATGCTGGTTCCTGTGCATGATTCATCAATGAAAAATGTGCTGAAATGACTTTCCTTTTCAAATGACATCACCAAGTCCTCTTCTTGTTTCAGCCCCTCCCCTCCTAACTCTTTTTAGTATGTAACAGCCATTTTCCATCATCCAATCAATTTTTGATAGATCTAACCAACTCTAATTAAATGTATTATTATTGTTTTAACCCTTAAATGCATGAATGTTTCGTCCAATCATTATTACATATTCGGGTCTTTAGCGACCCAGCTCTATATCAAACTGTTGTGATAATATAAAACTCTCCTGATATTAGAGTGACAATTACAGAAGAATAAAATAAAGCATATTTTGTTATCTTTTGGAGCTTGGAAGGGTTCAGTTTGAGCAGATGTTTTATACCATCATCACTGTCCTCATCAGAGCTCATTTCCCAGTACATTCAGCATCTCAAACATATTCTCAAAACTATCATTTTCAACATCTTCAAAATCAATATTTTGATCGCTGACAGTTTCTTCACCAGATCCACCATCAAGTGACAGTGACACTAATGTTTGATTGTGTTCAGTTCTTGCTCTGCTGTAAATCACTGAGCCATTTCAAGTGTTGCTGATGATTCTTCCTATTCTTTTGTTTTCTGCCTGCGGTAACTATGAGTGAAACGTCACTTCTTCATTGTGTATCAGACATTGCCACCTTGTGGAATAAAGCTGAATTGCACTTATTCAGTCATCAAAGATTCAATTATTTTTGTGCAGGAAAAGTATACTTAAAAAAACAGGCATTCTTTTATAATTGTATTTTTTTTTCTTGTTATATTGTTTATAATTAATTGATTGAGAGATACTAAGAAGGTTGATATCTAACCTTAAAAAATGAATGATGAGAGGAGGGTAGTGAATGACGTCCTGGGTCACTAAAGATGTTCGCTGTTAACCACTTGAAAACTTTCACCAGACTTATTCTCAGCCTAAGACGTCACACCCACAAACTGCATGCATAAGGTCATATGGTCAGATGCATAAGGCACACAAAATGGGAAATACTTCGGGAGTTTCGAAGTCATCATCTGATTTCTGGGTGACTTGTATGTCGCGTTCTTTAATGGCCCGCCTTTGTGTAATTGAATTACTTTTCCCTTGAAAAAGTAAAGTAAGGGATAATTATTTTTTTTTTTTTCTGTAATATAATTAGTTACTTCTGATGTAATTGCATTAAATACAGTATTGTGATTAATTAATATATTGATTGATATATTGATATTGATACAGTATTGTGATTAAATTCAGATCATCATGGGTGGGCTGAGACCATCATAAGACACAGCCCAACACCCCCCCCCCCCCTTCCCTCCCCCCAAGCCCCCCGTTGACGCCAAGCCTGGCACACCAGTCTGTTGTTGTAGGGACATTGACTTTACATTTTCGTGCCCCTAAACATGACCCGGAACAAAACAAACTGTGATTGGTGGCTTTACATGTCAGCCAGACGGCCTCTGGGCGGTCCTTGGCAAATGAAAGCTGCGATGGAGTCCAGACCTTCTGCTGTCAGTCTGAAGGTCTGGCTGTGCAAGACTACACCAGGCTTAGCCACTCAATTAGACGCATGTTTTTTTCCAAAAAACACACCCTACAAAGGAAATTAATTTGTGAAGCCTGCAATTTAATAAAATAAATGCAGTTTCAGAGTGAACCGCATCTGTGTCTTGCGTACACGTGTAGCACATGATCCTGTGTTTTTCAATGCCTCAGAGTGGCTTAGCTCATTTCCTGTGACTCGAGCCACTGAAAAACACTGTATCACAAGCTGCTCGCATGGAAATGAACACAGTGCCGAGGTTCACTCTGAAACACACAACGCATATATTTTGCCGCAAACCGAAAAAATAAAAACGTGGCGATTTAACATTTAAGAATATTGAAATTTAGACATAAATGTTAATATGATTGTTGTAATTTAATGTTATTATTGTAATTTTACAGAGTACTATAAAATACAATTATTTATATTATTTAATTAAATACTAAATTACAATAGAATTATTGCAATCCATTTCTTAATTTAATATTTTCTTTAATAATAATCACAATAAAAAACATCTTATTTTATAGACATAATGAGTGGGTCAAAACAGTAGTATTGTAAAAATACTAGTTTTTATTTATTTTTTTAATTATTATTATTATTATTATTTATTTATTTTTTTTTTATTCTGTTCACCTTATTATTACTGAATGAGGTTTGAGTTGTTTTGGAAAGCATATACCAAATTGTGAACACCCAAATTCTCCCTAAAAGTATGGTTCACACTCAAAGGCTTTTTTCAGCTTTGTATACTTAATCTTATTTTCTATGCAGATGCTCTCTCATCAAAATCACCACAATCATTTTTGAATGATTAATTCCTCACAAGTAGAGCTTTAAGTCATCTGGTGAAAATCCCTGCCATTGTCATGATACTCTGGCTTTTCTCTGATCTCTGAATGTGCTATAGGTGAAACTTCCTAAATTCTAAAACTTCAACCAGACTTGGCCACTCATTTAGACACACCACTTTTCCATAACTGCACTGCGCAGTTAGCTCGTCAGCTCAAGCTCAAATCTCAGTTTTGTCAAAATTGTCCTCAGTAACAGTAGCAAAATAGCATTTTCACAGGACAAAATGTCTCTCTTGGCTTTCTGCTTTCCATATATGGGCTGCTGTGTGAGAAGTAGTTCCTTATAGTCTTCCTATTGGCTAGACAAAGAATCTGGCCATTGCTCACAATGACATATTTAATTTTTTTTGTCACTTTACAGAGCCCAGGGCTGTCACAGAGAAAGGTGTGATATTTCAGGACACCTAATTCAGTGATATCGGTATTTTTTTTCTCTCAGTGCCATTTCATAAAAAATCACTTGCAGCAACCTTAAGGTCTTCGGAGTATGACACGCTGTTGATTTCAGGAAGTATTGTAATTGCAAATCGCATCGTTTTTATAGTAATTTACAATTACAACTTACAATTTACAGTAATGCACTTACTATGGATGCTTATTAGTCAAGCAGAGCTAATGAATCTCGTATGAAGCTTTTTTCATTTTTCAACTTCCCGTAGTATGTAATGTTGCTGTTTGAGCTTGAAAAAGCTCTTCAAAGTAACAAAGCACAAAGTCACTCCAAAGTGAGTTATTCTCTATATCAGTAATCACTGTTTCTGAACTCCCTGAAACGCCTCCATTGTAGTCTTGAGTTTTCTTGAGTTTTCTTTCGGGAATGAACACTTCACAATATTCCTCATTTAAATAATGAGGATAATTTCTTTATAATAATTCAAAATATGTGAAAAATAATGTTTTTTGACCATTCAATAATGAAAATCTATTCTAGTAGAGCTCCAAAACAAAATCAAGACTTGGTAAAAGGGCGTAATAGGTCCTCTTTAAGTGTAGTTCAAATGTTCTGAGCTTCCAAGTCAGCAGTTTTGGGCAATATAGATGCATTCATTGTTCAAATTGAACGTTCAAACCCACTTATGATGCTCTAGTTCAACAGTTCACAAGGTTTTGAAACACAGCCCCCGTATCCGCCAGTCAAACTGTGCGGTCAAGTTCATGTCACGTCACATCCAATCAAACGCTGAGATTACTCTGTCAGCCACGTAAAATGTTACACAGGACATCTTCATACACCTGTCCCAGCTGGTTTCACTCTGATTCCACTGTCTGTCTCGCGCAAAGGTTCACTGTTAGGGTCATGTAACCTGATGTGATTGGATGAAACTCTGCCTCGTGCTCCCTATAAACCCCCGCAAGGCTTTGGCTCCTAAATATAGGTGCACAATAACAGAGGGAACTGGATGAGCACACCGAAATGACAGACTCAATAAAGGCTTTTTTCTGTGTTTTGTCCTTCCACGTATCTCTTTCTTTCCATTCTGTCTGTCTTTTCTTTTTCTGTCTCTGTTGCAGAGTGTGCGTAGGAGTTTCTGAGATTTCTCCGCTGAAGAAGCACTGAACACACGTCCTGCTTATGCAATGCATGCATTTGCGTGCTCTAAAAACAGTGCTTAAGTGCATGAGACATCTGATAGCGTAAAGTAAATGGTTTTCCATATGCAAAAACATCTGTTCTGACTGCCCTTAGGAAACGTTGTAGCAACGTTTGGCAAAAATTACAAATGAAAGTGTGCATTATATAGATGCTATCAGTTCTTACAAAGACGCCTGGAATGGTGCTTAGGTAGCATGGCTCATATTTCGCTTTAGTCCGTACAATGTAAAACGCAGTGATTATGTATGTATGAGTGTGCATGAATGCATCGGTAATCCCCTGAGAATATGTCTTCCAGTCTGATGCAATTTATCAGAAATTGTGGATCACTACACCTACAAACCGTCATTAAATCAACCAAAAAAAAAAAAAAAAAAACGTAAGCATGTTCTGGTAAGGCCTAATTCCAGTCTATTTCTCAGGACTATCCAGATGTAAAATATTCTAATTCTGTGTTTCTCCATCCTAAATAAACCGTAATAGCCATGTTGCACTATATTAAATCATCAAAGTTGATTTTTAGAGTAGATGCCCCCTCTCTAGTACAATACCGACTTCACCAGCTTGCCGAGTTTCTTTCCTTTCTTCAATTTGTTCTCTGTGGTAAGTGATTTTCTTCATATTACAGAGAATCCGAGACCTTTATGGATTTCAGAAATAGCTGCCTGTCTTTCATTGCACAGAAGATTGCTCATTGCTCATTTGCTCAGAACCAATGATGTGTTGCTGCAGTCAGAGGTTTTCTTTTAACATTTTTTCTTGTTCCTCATCTTGGCCTTTTATAAATCATTTAAAGTGGACACATCATGAAACACTGGATTTTTTTTTCTTGCTATTTGCAGTTAATTGTAGTGATATTTTAATGCCTGAAGCTCCTCCCCAGAACTGTAAAAACAAGTCGGTCGGAAGTTGTGTTCCTGATGTCACAACCATGCAAAATACACTATATTGCCAAAAGTATTGGGACAAATACTTGAATTCAGGTGTTCCAATCACTTCCATGGCCACAGGTGTATAAAATCAAGCACCTAGGCACTTTCTGTGAAAGAATGGTTCGCTCTCAGGAGCTCAATTCAAGCGTGGTACCGTGATAGGTTGCCACCTGTCCATTCATGAAATTTCCTCACTACTAAATATTCCACGGTCAACTGTTAGTGGTATTATAACAAAGTGGAAGCAGTTGGGAACAACAGCAACTCAGCCATGAAGTGGTAGGCCACGTAAAATCACAGAGCGGGGTCAGCGCATGCTGAGGTGCACAGTGTGCAGAAGTCACCAACTTTCTGCAGAGTCAATAGCTACAGACCTCCAAACTTTGTGTGGCCTTCAGATTAGCTCAAGAACAGTGTGTAGAGAGCTTCATGGAATGGGTTTCTGTGGCCGAGCAGCTGCATAAGCCTTACATCACCAAGTGCAATGCAAAGCGTCGGATGCAGTGGTGTAAAGCACGCCGCCACTGGACTCTAGAGCAGTGGAGATGTGTTCTCTGGAGTGACCAATCACGCTTCTCTGTCTGGCCATCCGATGGACGAGTCTGGGTTTTGCGGTTGCCAGGAGAACGGTACTTGCCTGACTGCATTGTGCCAAGTGTAAAGTTTGGTGGAGGGGGGATTATGGTGTGGGGTTGTTTTTCAGGGGTTGGGCTTGGCCCCTTAGTTCCAGTGAAAGGAACTCTTAATGCTTCAGCATACCAAGATATTTTGGACAATTTCATGCTCCCAACTTTGTGGGAACAGTTTGGGGATGGCCCCTTCCTGTTCCAACATGACTGCGCACCAGTGCACAAAGCAAGGTCCATAAAGACATGGATGAACGAGTTTGGTGTGGAGGAACTTGAATGGCCTGCACAGAGTCCTGACCTCAACCCGATAGAACACTTTTGGGATGAATTAGAGAGGAGACTGCGAGCCAGGCCTTCTTGTCCAACATCAGTGCCTGACCTCACAAATGTGCTTCTAGAAGAATGGTCAAAAATTCCCATAAACACACTCCTAAACATTATGGAAAGCCTTCCCAGAAGAGTTGAAGCTGTTATAGCTGCAAAGGGCGGGCCAACTCCATATTAAACCCTACGGATTAAGAATGGGATGTCATTAAAGTTTATGTGCGTGTAAAACTTCATGTCCCAAAACTTTTGGCAATATAGTGTATGTTCGCCCATTTTTAAATATCGTTTACATAATTGTACACATTGGTTGTATGATGACTGTTCATTGTTTAGCATTTGCATTATTAAAATATGTCTTTTATTTGCAGATGGTGTAGTTGTGCCATGCTAAACAGCCATCCTTTGGGTTGGTTAGTCCTAACAGAGGTAATTTGGAAAAAAAAATTAAATAGTTTTATTCAGCAAGGATGCATTAAATTGAGCAAAAGTGACAGTAAAGTCTTTTATAATATTATAAAAGTTTTCAGTAACACTTTCTATGAAGCCCAAGCTTATAATGAATTATAGCCCCATTTATACTTAAGTATTAATATTCTATAAATATTAAGACCTATGCTGCATTATAAGAACAGTTATTTATATTTTTTTTGATAATTACTTATATGTCATGCTTTTTTCAATGTGCATGCTCATAATCCATTATACTCTGAGTTCCAGAGACACTTGTTTGCTGTACAAAGTTATCAATTGTGTCTTTAATGGCTAATGTTTGCATTAGAGGTCATGAATGGTAATTTTAATTTGTTAAAATCTATATCTCTTCAGCCATATGCATGGTATTGCTTATAGCATTTTGAAATTATACTTAAAAAAAAAATGTTGCAGTGTTTTGCTAGTATGTAACATTAAAAAAAGATACATTTTTACAATTTATTACAGGAATTATTGTTCATTAGTTACATTTACAAATAAACAACTTAAAATGTATAGTGAGCACATCTTCATGATTTCTTAACGTTTTCTGCAGGAAAATTGCATCCTATGTTTTCATTCAAAGCCATCAATCATGCATTTATAGAGGTTAGTAAATGTACTATCACTTATAAGAACACAACACGGCTATTAATAACAATACATTCACTTATTTGACAGAAATAACTCTGAATTACTAAAAAGTCGTTGCAACTATAGCACTCTATAGCATCTTTATACATACATTCATGGAACCGTACGACTAGCTTATAAATCAGTGTGTAATGGATTATGAGCATGCACATTGAAAAAGCAAATGCGTGACTTATAAGTAATTATAAAAATAATATAAATATAACTACAAACCCGATTCCAAAAAAGTTGGGACACTGTACAAATTGTGAATAAAAAAGGAATGCAATAATTTACAAATCTCATAAACTTATATTTTATTCACAATAGAATATAGATAACATATCAAATGTTGAAAGTGAGACATTTTGAAATGTCATGCCAAATATTGGCTCATTTTGGATTTCATGAGAGCTACACATTCCAAAAAAGTTGGGACAGGTAGCAATAAGAGGCCGGAAAAGTTAAATGTACATATAAGGAACAGCTGGAGGACCAATTTGCAACTTATTAGGTCAATTGGCAACATGATTGGGTATAAAAAGAGCCTCTCAGAGTGGCAGTGTCTCTCAGAAGTCAAGATGGGCAGAGGATCACCAATTCCCCCAATGCTGCGGCGAAAAATAGTGGAGCAATATCAGAAAGGAGTTTCTCAGAGAAAAATTGCAAAGAGTTTGAAGTTATCATCATCTACAGTGCATAATATCATCCAAAGATTCAGAGAATCTGGAACAGTCTCTGTGCGTAAGGGTCAAGGCCGGAAAACCATACTGGATGCCCGTGATCTTCGGGCCCTTAGACGGCACTGCATCACATACAGGAATGCTACTGTAATGGAAATCACAACATGGGCTCAGGAATACTTCCAGAAAACATTGTCGGTGAACACAATCCACCGTGCCATTCGCCGTTGCCAGCTAAAACTCTATAGGTCAAAAAAGAAGCCACATCTAAACATGATCCAGAAGCGCAGGCGTTTTCTCTGGGCCAAGGCTCATTTAAAATGGACTGTGGCAAAGTGGAAAACTGTTCTGTGGTCAGACGAATCAAAATTTGAAGTTCTTTTTGGAAAACTGGGACGCCATGTCATCCGGACTAAAGAGGACAAGGACAACCCAAGTTGTTATCAGCGCTCAGTTCAGAAGCCTGCATCTCTGATGGTATGGGGTTGCATGAGTGCGTGTGGCATGGGCAGCTTACACATCTGGAAAGGCACCATCAATGCTGAAAGGTATATCCAAGTTCTAGAACAACATATGCTCCCATCCAGACGTCGTCTCTTTCAGGGAAGACCTTGCATTTTCCAACATGACAATGCCAGACCACATACTGCATCAATTACAACATCATGGCTGCGTAGAAGAAGGATCCGGGTACTGAAATGGCCAGCCTGCAGTCCAGATCTTTCACCCATAGAAAACATTTGGCGCATTATAAAGAGGAAGATGCGACAAAGAAGACCTAAGACAGTTGAGCAACTAGAAGCCTGTATTAGACAAGAATGGGACAACATTCCTATTCCTAAACTTGAGCAACTTGTCTCCTCAGTCCCCAGACGTTTGCAGACTGTTATAAAAAGAAGAGGGGATGCCACACAGTGGTAAACATGGCCTTGTCTCAACTTTTTTGAGATGTGTTGATGCCATGAAATTTAAAATCAACTTATTTTTCCCTTAAAATGATACATTTTCTCAGTTTAAACATTTGATATGTCATCTATGTTGTATTCTGAATAAAATATTGAAATTTGAAACTTCCACATCATTGCATTCTGTTTTTATTCACAATTTGTACAGTGTCCCAACTTTTTTGGAATCGGGTTTGTATAACTGTTCTTATAATGCAGTATAGGTCTTAATGAGTCTTTATAAATATATTCATAGAATAGTAATACTTATAAGTATAAATGGAGCTATAATTCATTATAAGCATGGACTTCATAGAAAACGTTACCAAGAATCTTTTTTTAATTTTTTAATGCTGTTCTTTTGGACATTTTTAAAAATATGAAGCAGTACAACAGTTTTCTGCATAAGAAATGTTTCTTGAGCATCAACTCATCATACAAGAATGATTTCTGAAGGATCATGTAACACTGAAGACTGGAGTAATGATGCTAAAAATTCAGCTTTGATCACAGGAATAAATTAGATTTTAAAATATAGTTAGATAGAAAACAGTTCTTTTAATTTGTAATAATATTTTACAATATTACTGTATTTTTGGTCGAAGTTTTTTTTCTGATCCCAATCTTTTGAATGGTAGTGTATATAAGTCTTAAAGGTACCATATTAAAAAAGACAATTTTTTAAGTCTAATTTATGGTTGTATTTGGTGGAAAAATCATAAATAGACATTGAATAAAAGACTAAAATGTGTATTGGACCATCTCTAATTTTGAAGTGACTGAGTTTTGAGTGATCTGTAGGAAGTGTTATGTAATTGTGTTCTGTGGTTTCGAGTTTCACTGGCGCATGTGGTCGGGACGTTGTGTTGGTGTGTTCGGCAGCAGTGATGTTCGGTTTTCTCCAGAGCTGTGCAGCTTTTTTAGTGTGTTGTGAGGTGGTGTTTAGGAGATAGTAAAGTCTGCTCCCTGTCATCACTTTCTTAACACCCTCCTTCAAAACCACAGGGATATTTTGATACGATTGAATCTGTGAATTTCCTTTTCTGTCGTACACACACACACACACACACACACACACACACACACACACACACACACACACACACACAAGCTGCTCTACCCAGACAGTAATTGTGCCTCCTACGCTTGTGTCTAACACACATTGAGAGATAACACCTTCTACACACACATATACACACCATATACATCCTGCTAAAGTGTTAATTGGCTTCATTTAAATTTGCTTTAAATAAACGCTGTTGATTTAGTACATCAGTATTGCATGGATTCGTGTATGTGTGCGTTTGCTGTTGTGTGTTTTTGATGGAAAGACACTTTTGAAGGTTTTGGGGATCTGTTATACGTACTTCATTCAGGTTGCTAGGTTACGGCCTGGAAAAATGTTCCTGAATGTAGTATGATGTCCCACTAAATGTACACACAATATCTCAACACCCTTTATCTAATCACTATTTGTAATTACACTGCTGAGATTACAAAAGTGCTTCTTTGGATTATTTTCCTTCGTGGTACACTGAAAATGGATGATTTAATGCATGCATCTGAAAACCAAGCCCCTTTACAATGTTCAAAGGGTAATTTTCAACCAAAAATTAACATTCTGTCATCAGTTGCACAAGTGCCTTTTTTTAATGTTTATGAAAAAATCTCTTCTGATCACCAAGGCTGCATTTATTTGATCAAAAATACAGTAAAAACAGCAATATTGTGAAATATTATTACGATTTAAAATATATGTATTGTATTTTAAAATACTGTAAAATGTAATTTATTCCTGCGATCAAAGCTGAATTTTCAGCATCATTACTCCAGTCTTCAGTGTCACATGATCCTTCAGAAATCATTCTAATATGATGATTTGATGCTCAAGAAACATTTATTATTCTTATCAGTGTTGAAAACATTAATATTTTTGTGGAAACTGACAATTTTTTTAAATTGTTATAAAAAACAGCATTCATTTAATATGTTATATATTTTCACTTTTTATCAATTTAATGCATTTTTGCTGAAAAAAAAGGTAATTTCTTTAAAAAAAATCTAACTGGTCCCAAACTTTTGAATGGCAGTGTACTCACTCTTATGTCATATCAAACTTAAATGACTTACAAAGTGTTAAAATGAAACACAAATATATCCAGGCTGCTTTGTCCAAACAATGAAAGTGAATAGGGACTGGCTACAAAATGAAAAAAAAAAAAAAAAATCTGCATAAAACTGGCCCATATGACTCGAAATTTCAGTCTGTTCCTCGTGAATCTATTTTACGACTTGAGAAGACTTGTAGAAGCATGTAGTGCACAAATCGAATGAACTAAATTTATGATGCATCACTTATTGGAGTCGACAGCTCGAGACCCCATCCACTTTCATTGTATTGGAGCAAACAGCCATAAAATTCAGCAAAACATCAGTTCCGCAAAGTAAAGAAAGTCATAGAGATTTGGAACGACACATGGGTGAATAAATGATTTTTCATCTTTGGGTGAACTGTCAGAATTTATATTTTTGGATGATCTGTCCCTTTAAGAGACAATTTCAAGACTAATATATGACTAATAACAAAAGTGCAGGAAAGCAGAGCCTTTATACACACACACACACCACACACACACCACATATTTGTAATGCCAAAAGACTTGTGTGCCACATCTTGAAAGCACCAGGATCAATTATTAAACCAAAGATTAGTCAAAGATCAAAGATTGGAATATAGATTACATAAACACACAGAAAACCCTAATTTCCTCTCATCCTAATTCACATGGCTTTTGATTCTCCCCTCCTTCACTGAAACTAACTTGAAGCTGATTTGTATTCCCCTCTTAACGAATCTATATGAGGCCTGCATATTTAATGAGCAAGCAGCGTATCAGACTATCTCACTTACACACCCTGAGTTACTGTAAGAGGAAGCTGGGAAAGGCAGGATGTAGATAATTGGGCTCTTATTAATAATTGATCACAGAGATTATGCCAATGAACAGCATTACTAACACACATTTGCACACATATGTGGACGCCTCATACCATCCGTTTGTCACTCTTTCATTGATAGAGCAAATAAACAACAAATAAATCTGCTTAAACAGACAAAAAAAAAAAGACAAAAAAATCGGCAGCCGGTATCGGAATCGGTCCATTTGCTTGTAAAAAGTCGCCAATCGGGATCAGCCATGAAAAACCATGATTGGTGTATCCTTAATTGACTCATATCGTTCTTATCTAGGTCAGACAGCAGGAACACAGCATCCGACGAAAAGCGAAATAATCTCCCCATTTGCACTCGTTTATTTGCACTCGCTTTCTCTCTCTCTCTCTGCCTTTCCTATCTGCTCATTCAGCTCTGGCAGAAATATCAGTTTTTATTGTGTGTGTGCGTGTCTGTGTGTATGTGTATGTGTATGTGTATGTGTATGTGTGTGTATGTGTGTGTATGTGTGTGTCTGTGTGTGTGTGTGTGTGTGTGTGTGTGTGTGTGTGTGTGTGTGTGTGTGTGTGTGTGTGTGTGTGTGTGTGTGTTTGGGTGTCTGTGTGGTTGTGTGTGTTTGTGTATGAACAGTTTTTATAAAAATACAAAAAAAAAATTATATTGTAGAGTGTTGATTTGTCTATAGTAATTATAATTGCCTTTATATATACACACACACACACACACACACATATACATACATGTATGTATATATATATATATATATAAACCTTGTAGGCTTGAGTTTTGGTTCATCTATAGTAATTATATTCAGCTTTATATAAAACAATAAATGTCTATGGAGTGTCTTGATTTAGAAGAATGTGAGGTTGTGTTGTATGTGTGTGTATGTGTTTCAGACTGTGTGTGTAAGCTGGTTGAATGAGCCGCACTGGTTTGTGGTAAATGGTGTGAGATGAGTCTGGTTTGTCAGGGCTGGACTTCCAATCTGTGTCTCTGATTGGCTAAAGTGAGTTTCTATTACCTCAGAGAATAGAGTACACTCTCTGTCTCTCTTTCTCTCAGTATCTCTCTTTTTTTTCGTTGTCTTCTCCCATTTTGATATTCCTCGGGCAGTTCTGCTGGTGTTCCGAATATATTACATGCGCTCTCCCTCTAGCACAAAAAACTAAAGGATTTTATGAATCCTACAGGCTAACAGACTGAATTATTGATGTCACACACATACATACACACAGTCACACACAAAAGCTCAGACTGTTTTTCAGTACAGCGAAACCTGATCTGATTCCTTTACCTGATTCTAGAAGTCTGATTGTAGTTCCCTTGCAGAAATTTACCATAGTTTCTGCCAAAACACATAGAAATAATACATAGAAATTGTACTTAGGTGGTACGTGTCAAAGTTTTCCCAGCAGAACATTGCCCAAAGCATCACACTGTCTCCGCCGGCTTGCCTTCTTCCCATAGTGCATCCTGGTGCCATGTGTTCCCCAGCTAAGCGACGCGCACACACACCCGGCCATCCACGTGATGTAAAAGAAACGTGATTCATCAGACCAGGCCGCCTTCTTCCATTGCTCCGTGGTCCAGTTCTGATGCTCACGTGCCCACTGTTGGCGCTTTCGGCGGTGGACAGGGGTCAGCATGGGCACCCTGACAGATCTGCAGCTATGCAGCCCCATACGCAACAAACTGCGATGCACTGTGTATTCTGACACCTTTCTATCAGAACCAGCATTAACTTCTTGAGCAATTTGAGCTACAGTAGCTCGTCTGTTTGATCGGACCACACGGGCCAGCCTTCGCTCCTCACGTGCATCAGTTAACCTTGGCCGCCCATGACCCTGTCGCCGATTCACCACTGTTTCTTCCTTGGACAACTTTTGATAGATACTGACCACTGCAGACCGACCAATTGTCAAACTCGCTCAAATCCTTACACTTGCCCATTTTTCCTGCTTCTAACACATCAACTTTGAGGGCTAAATGTTCACTTGCTGCCTAATATATCCCACCTACTAACAGGTGCTGTGATGAAGAGATAATCAGTGTTATTCACTTCACCTGTCAGTGGTCATAATGTTATGTATGTATGTATATATGTGTGTGTGTGTGTGTGTGTATGCATTTATATATATTTTATATATATATATATATATATATATATATATATATGATCTGGAGTTTCGCATTTACCAACTAACCAAAACGGCTATATAGATTTTAGCCAGATTTTTTTTTTATCTAGATCTACCGTCCCGCCAGAGCAAGGTCCTGCTTTTTGTGGCAAATCTGTGCCCCAGACGAACTGCTTTTTGTTTTGTTCTGTTTTTTTTTTGTTCTGTCTATGGACATAATAAAATTGTTGTACCCCATGACTGAAGGCCTCAGTTTATACGGTTACATGGAACATTTGAAAATGTCGGGCCTGTTGTTGAGGTTAGAGGTTCAGGTTTTATTTTGTCTTTAGCCTGAGGGTTGTGTTTTCTTCTGCTCCGTTTCGGTTACATGACTTATGGAAGCGACCTCCTTATTGATCTAAATTTACCACAACTTGTGTGCTGCTGTTTCATCACATACACACAAAAAACAGTTCTTTTTAAAGGTGCATAACCACAGAACTGATGTGATAAATTATGACGGTTTGCAGAGCACTCGCCATTGGCCAGCCAGACGGGTAGCCCCGCCCCAAACTCATTCCATTGGTTGAGCCATTGTTGCTGTGTAGGGACACTCAAACAGCAATGTTTTGATACCATCACACACTCTTTTCAAGGAAATAACTGGATAAATTGCTTGCTTAGTATATTAATCTGGGATATGAGACAGTATTTTAGTATTAAAACAATTTGCAAACCTCAGTTTTAATGTTTCTACTCAGTAATTGCTTTTTTGACAGTAATAATTGCTATCACAATTAATATGAGTTTTTCTCAGTGTAGCACACATTAACTGTGAGACTAAATTAACAACTCTGCCTCTGTTTCACTGGAATTAAAATGTTCAGATTGTGATGTTTTGACATTTTCATGCACTTTATTTTGCAGGTGTCATCTACACTACAGATCTGTTGGACCGAGAGACGCAGGACTCCTATTGGCTGACAGTGTACGCCACTGATTTGGGAGTGGTACCGCAGTCAGCGGCACTACAAGTGTACATACAGGTAAGTTAGTGTGCATCGTATTTGAGATGTTGTGTGGTCTTGTACGAAATGTGTATAATATACAGTATATAATTCTGTTATATATAATTCGTGTCTTAACAGGTTGAGGATGTTAATGATAACGCTCCCCTCACGTCTGAACCGATGTATCACGCCACCGTTCTGGAAAATTCCCCGAAGGACCAGTCAGTCATTCAGATCCAGGCACAGGACCCTGACACCACCGCAACCGAGCCCCGCCTGTCATTCCGTATCTCCAGCGGCAACCCGCAGAACTTCTTCAGCATCAACCCACGCACCGGTCAGTGTCCTGTCAATCAAACCGCATTTGCGTGATGGATAGAATATATGAATGTCAGTTCTGATAAGTTGAGTTTATATGTGTGTACCATGGTACAGTGATGATATCAGGTGGCAAAACCATTTTACTCAGTGATTATCATATTTATATGCCACTGGTACTATAATTTTACCATGGTACTATATCTGAAAAAACATGGTAATACCTTTTGTGTGAGCATATTGTTTGTGGTGTAGATAATAACTCATATGCATTAAGTTATTCTGCTCGTATTCACTTATTTAAATATGTATGTGCATCTGGGTGTGTGAGTTCTTAAGGTCCGTCGCTGTTCTCCGCATTATGACATCATCGTCTGAGCATACTATAAATCCTGGCTCCTGATTGGCTGGTGCTACGGTTTTGCTTTTGATTGACAGATTAATTTCATAGCCACAGGCCCTTCCCTCCAGCCACACGCCCCATAGTGCATGTCAGCAGGAAGTGCCGCTCCTAATTAAAAACTTTGTAAAGGTCACAAAAGGTCAAGCTGTCAGAAAGATGGAAGGCAACAGCAAAAGGAAAGCAGCCAGAGAAAAAGATCAGAACGTTTGGTGGGGTTTGATGCAATAAGTCTGTTTTCATAAACTGTGTTTTCTGAAAATTCACAACACATCAATTTTCTGCAGACTTTTGTGTGTGTGTGTGTCAGAAGTTCGATTTTTGTGAGCTGGTTACAGATCAATGTGAAAGCACCAGTCACCATCTATGGATCCTTCTGGGAAAAGAGTCCAGTTACATGTTACATTACTGAACACAATACCTGACCAACACTCTATCTCTCTCTCTCTCTCTCTCTCTCTCTCTCTCTCTCTCTCTCTCTCTCTCTCTCTCTCTCTCTCTCTCTCTCTCTCTCTCTCTCTCTCTCTCTCTCTCTCTCTGCCTGCCTGTCTGTCTGTCGTCAGTGAAAATAAATCTGCATTCACAAAACACAAAATTCTAACCTTTCACTGAAGTAAAACAATTGAAAGTGGGGGGAAAATCTCATTATGAAATAAATGTTTTTCTCTAGTTCACGCTGGCCACAATTATTGGCACCCAATTATTGCAACATCCTTTTGCCAAGATAACAGCTCTGAGTCTTCTTCTTGAGTTTGGAGAACACCTGACAAGAGATCAGAGACCATTCCTTCATACAGAATCTCTCCAGATCCATCAGATTCCCAGATCCATGTTGGTGCTTCTTCTCTTCAGTTCACCCACTCATTTTCTATAGGGTTCAGGTCAGGGGACTGGGACGGCCATGGCAGAAGCTTCATTTTGTGCTCAGTGACACATTTTTGTGTTGATTTTGATGTTTGTTTTGGATCATTGTCCTGATGGAAGATCCAACCATGGCCCATAATAAGATTTCTAGCAGAGGCCATCAGGTTTTGATTTTTTATTTGTTGGTATTTGCTAGAATCCATGATACCATGTATCTGAACAAGATGTCCAGGACCTCCAGCAAAAAAATAGGCCCACAACATTAAAAATCCAGCGGTATATTTACCGTGGGCATGGGGGACTTTTTAACACCCATCTGGTGGGTTTGATCCCAAAAAGTTTTTTTTTTTTTTTTTTTTTATCTGTCTATAGAATCCGGTCCCGTTTGACAATCCAAACTGAATATGCTGGAGTTTTTTTTTTGGGGATGAGCGAGTCCCGAACAACATGTGGTGATGTAGGGGTTGTTTGATACATTTTTTAGGCTTTCTGACCCCAAGACTCAACTAATCTCTGCAATTCTCCATCTGTGATCCTTGGAGAGTCTTTGGCCACTCAAACTCTCCTCCGCGCCGTGCATTAGGACAATATAGACACACGTCCTCTTCCAGGCAGATTCGTAACCTCTTTAGTTGATTGGAACTTCTTAATTATTGCCCTGATGATGGAAATATGAATTTTCAATGCTTTAGCTATTTTCTTACAGCTACTTTCTATTTTGTGAAGCTCAACAATCTTTTGCTGCACATCAGAACTATATTCTTTGGTTTTACTCATTGTGATGAATGATTAAGGGAATTTGGCCTTTGTGTTTCCTCCTATTTATACTCCCGTGAAACAGGAAGCTATGGCTGGACAATTTCATGTTCCTAGTTACCCTGGTGTCCCCCCACTGATCTATGACTGGATTGCTCATTGTGTTCGGAAGTGTTCGAACGGCCTTACTATTCCCTACTGACAGAAAGCATCATTGACTTACTATACAGCCAAAACACAAACTGACATACTGACATTTACTGACATAAATGACCCGATTTGCAGCATCTCAGTCTCACAGGATTAGTTTTACGATATATGTATGTAAATTAATAGTTAATTCAGATGTTGTCTCTAATGTTTATGGTCTTTTCGGAGAGGATAAGTCATATATTGAAATCGTTGACGTGGATGTGTCTACTGCACACTGCCGACACAGGTAACTGACCAAACCCAAAAAGATATATTTCTTTATATATATAATTATGGAGGAAATATTAAACATTAACATATATCTGTGTTTAGCTAAAGAAATTGATTCGAATAGCCTATACAATAAATATTAATACAAGCCTCTGTTTCTATATTGCACTATATTGTATTGCAATTCAAAGTTTACCATCCATCATCTCGGAAATAAAGCAGTCAGCGAATAAGTTATGATGTGTGTATTTTATTTCCTGATTGAGCAACATCTATTTTAGACTCTTAAAGATGACGCAAATTTATGAAGTTTACAGTTTCCATATGAGTAAAGTGTTATGTATGCTATGTTGTTGAATTAATTATTAATTTAACCATTGTTTAAATCAATAACTGCTTCAAAATACATGCTGTTAACGTTTACATTTGCAGTTAGCCTACTGTATGAATGAAATCAATACTACAACACAACATAAATACATAAACATAACAGTACAAGGCGATTTCAGGTTACAAGGCATAAATCTTTATTCCAATTTCAGAATGCGCGCTTTGACATTTGTAATGCATACACTGAAGTGTCTCGTCCGTCAGCTGATCTGATGTTTACTACTGTAATGAATATGAACGGAACTTTTTAATAAGTAGGGGAAATTCCCGATTTTATAGGGGACATATCATGAAAATCTGACTTTTTCCATGTTTATATGCTATAGTCGGGTCCCCGGTGCATCTACCAACCCAGAAAACATGAAAAAGGACAACCCAGTAACTTTGTTTTGGTAAGCCTTTTTCTGCAAGCATGTGAAAAAACAAGCCGCTCAGATTTCTCTCCCCTTCTGACGTAGGAAGGGGATCTATTATAATATTACCGCCCCTTAATCTGCATGTTTCCACCCATGGCGCTGACAGTCTGTTCCGTATTAGCATAGTTTCCGCCCTCAGCCAGTTGTACACTGTCCGCCATTTTCTCCGTGCTCGAGCAGCTATGCTAAAGACAATAATGTCTTGTAAGCAATGCAGGTGCATTGCCTGAGTGAGGGACAATTCAAGGCAGGTTTTGCTAAAAAGTTAAAGCTCAAGGATGGATCAGTACCAACTATTCATGATCCAGCTTATAGTCTCCGGAGCGATACTGGTCACGGCAGTAATGAAAGTGAGAGCGCGCAATTTATTAACGTTTATCTGAGTTGTTTTACGGATATAAAATTTACCAGTTTATTAAGCACCCCCTGAAAAGGCTTAAGGTCTGTATATATTTGTTTATTGTTAGTTGTAAGGAGTGTTTTTGTGTAATTCGCTGTGTATGCTGATGATAATGCAAGGGAGAGAGAGTGTTTATGGATAAGACTTTAATGCGCACTTCTTGTACTGTTTTATTCAGATCTTACAGTGATTTTCTGGAGTGAAAACAGACGCTTTATCTTTTGATAAAAGATCAAACGTTTCTGACATATTCTGTTGTTGTTGTTGCACAAGCTCTTGAAGCTCTGCCCTCTTCTTGAAAGATCTCATTTGCATTTAAAGGGACATACACAAAAACGCCAAAAAGTGGCAAATTTAACAGGCTTTTTACAAACCCGATTCCAAAAAAGTTGGGACACAAAATTGTGAATAAAAAAGGAATGCAATAATTTACAAATCTCATAAACTTATATTTTATTCACAATAGAATATAGATAACATATCAAATGTTGAAAGTGAGACATTTTGAAATGTCATGCCAAATATTGGCTCATTTTGGATTTCATGAGAGCTACACATTCCAAAAAAGTTGGGACAGGTAGCAATAAGAGGCCGGAAAAGTTAAATGTACATATAAGGAACAGCTGGAGGACCAATTTGCAACTTATTAGGTCAATTGGCAACATGATTGGGTATAAAAAGAGCCTCTCAGAGTGGCAGTGTCTCTCAGAAGTCAAGATGGGCAGAGGATCACTGATTCCCCCAATGCTGCGGCGAAAAATAGTGGAGCAATATCAGAAAGGAGTTTCTCAGAGAAAAATTGCAAAGAGTTTGAAGTTATCATCATCTACAGTGCATAATATCATCCAAAGATTCAGAGAATCTGGAACAATCTCTGTGCGTAAGGGTCAAGGCCGGAAAACCATACTGGATGCCCGTGATCTTCGGGCCCTTAGACGGCACTGCATCACATACAGGAATGCTACTGTAATGGAAATCACAACATGGGCTCAGGAATACTTCCAGAAAACATTGTCGGTGAACACAATCCACCGTGCCATTCGCCGTTGCCGGCTAAAACTCTATAGGTCAAAAAAGAAGCCATATCTAAACATGATCCAGAAGCGCAGGCTTTTTCTCTGGGCCAAGGCTCATTTAAAATGGACTGTGGCAAAGTGGAAAACTGTTCTGTGGTCAGACGAATCAAAATTTGAAGTTCTTTTTGGAAAACTGGGACGCCATGTCATCCGGACTAAAGAGGACAAGGACAACCCAAGTTGTTATCAGCGCTCAGTTCAGAAGCCTGCATCTCTGATGGTATGGGGTTGCATGAGTGTGTGTGGCATGGGCAGCTTACACATCTGGAAAGGCACCATCAATGCTGAAAGGTATATCCAAGTTCTAGAACAACATATGCTCCCATCCAGACGTCGTCTCTTTCAGGGAAGACCTTGCATTTTCCAACATGACAATGCCAGACCACATACTGCATCAGTTACAACATCATGGCTGCGTAGAAGAAGGATCCGGGTACTGAAATGGCCAGCCTGCAGTCCAGATCTTTCACCCATAGAAAACATTTGGCGCATCATAAAGAGGAAGAGGAAGTTGCCTTGTCCCAACTTTTTTGAGATGTGTTGATGCCATGAAATTTAAAATCAACTTATTTTTCCCTTAAAATGATACATTTTCTCAGTTTAAACATTTGATATGTCATCTATGTTGTATTCTGAATAAAATATTGAAATTTGAAACTTCCACATCATTGCATTCTGTTTTTATTCACAATTTGTACATTGTCCCAACTTTTTTGGAATCGGGTTTGTAAATGTTAATCAAACAGATCCAGGCCTCCCCTCTCACCTTTCGGCATCATGAGAAATGCCCTCTCGGCCTCATCTTGTTTAAATACGTGTGTATGTAACAGAAACGATTATTATTTATCACCATCTAGCTGGCACACACACACTGTAGCTCTATTTGTTGGGCTTTTATTTGGGACTTGTTTGTCTGTTTATGTGTATAGATTACATGAATTATTGATGCAGAGTCAAATATGCCGAGCGCAAAGAGAGAGATGAAGTTACCGCTCTCAGGAAACTTCATTCAATTCCAGGTTTAAATAAAGTACATATGAAGAGGAAACATGTGGAGAAGTATTGAGCGATACAGTAAAGACGACTTTAGAGGTGAA
>CM077174.1:12884529-13057029 GCA_039654105.1 Coreius guichenoti | reverse complement strand
TCTATTATTCCAAATTATCCATTATAGAGGATAATCAGAAAGATCTTAATCATCATGAACAGGGCAGAGCTGATCCAGGAGCAGTTATGGGGAAATGCAGATCTCTGCACAATACGACTGGTTCAGGAACAGTGGTGTTTACATGCTGTAGAAGATGCAGAGTGATTATCGGAGCCGCGGCAGACATAGAGAGAGCTATTCTTAGAGTCTTTCATCATGAGGAGGAAGACAGAACAGAGGAAGAGGGAGATGGAAGGATGTTAAAGAGTCGCAGGGGGACGGAATGGAAGAGTAAGAAACAGAGAAATAGACAAAAAGACACATAAGGCCTTGTGAACGAGAGAATGGGAGGGTGATACAGCGAGAGGGGAAGGAGAGGAGGGTGTTAAAGGATAAGAGAGAGATGAGTGAAGATGAGACGGAGGGGGTGGAAAGACGAGGAGGAGAACTCGGGGTTGGAGGAGACGAACCCACGAATGTGTAAAACCTGCAGACGAGATTCAGAGAGACGCAAATTACTGCTGAGACAAGAAGAGAGAAAGAGAGAGATTTCACAGCACCTCGAAACCTTTAAAAGCTGAAAACAAGCAATATTGTATAACCGAGCGGCAGTCTGAACACTGTTAACAGTCTCTGTTGACCCTCCATCCGTCTACACAAACATTCATCCGTCCAGATTGGCTGTGATGAGTGTAGAAAATCGAGTTAGGAACTGCTACATAATGCATAATTTAAAATCCTGGAACGACGCAGACAGACAGACAGACAGACAGACAGACAGACAGACAGACAGACAGACAGACAGATAGATAGATAGATAGATAGATAGATAGATAGATAGACAGACAGACAGACAGACAGACAGACAGACAGATAGATAGATAGATAGATAGACAGACAGACAGACAGACACAGATAGATAGATAGATAGATAGATAGATAGATAGATAGATAGATAGATAGATGACAGACAGACAGACAGACAGACAGACAGACAGACAGACAGACAGACAGACAGATAGATGACAGACAGACAGACAGACAGGCAGATAGATAGATAGATAGATAGATAGATAGATAGACAGACAGACAGACAGACAGACAGACAGACAGACAGACAGACAGATAGATAGATAGATAGATAGACAGACAGACAGACAGACAGACAGACAGACAGACAGACACAGATAGATAGATAGATAGATAGATAGATAGATAGATAGATAGATAGATAGATAGATAGATAGATGACAGACAGACAGACAGACAGACAGACAGACAGACCGATAGATGACAGACAGACAGACAGACAGGCAGATAGATAGATAGATAGATAGATAGATAGATAGATAGATAGATAGATAGATAGATAGATAGATAGATAGATAGATAGATAGATGACAGACAGACAGACAGACAGATAGATGACAGACAGACAGACAGACAGGCAGACAGGCAGATAGATAGATAGATAGATAGATAGATAGATAGATAGATAGATAGATAGATAGATAGATAGATAGACAGGGATAGATAGATAGACAGGGATAGATAGATAGATAGATAGATAGATAGATAGATAGATAGATAGATAGATAGATAGATAGATAGATAGATAGATAGATAGATAGATAGATAGATAAATAGATAGACAGACAGATCTCTCTTTAGCTCCGCCCACTCCCTTGAAGCACTGCGAATTATGTAATCGAGTAATCTCCCTGCGCTCTCAAAATACTGAAAAAAAAAAATATATATATATATATATATATATTTGCAATAAACTTAAAATATATTGTTTTTATACATATAATCAACATTTGTAAATGAGTAGTTTTATATTCCTCCATTGTTTTTCATTTGATTATGCTGTTCGCAATGCTTCATGGGATTGTAGTTTTTTCCCTCACTAAAGCCGTTAAGTACACAATCTTGTATCTTTGCCTTTTTGTCTGATTTTCGAAAACTTTTTTGCTTCAAATCAAAGTTTGTAGTGTTGTGATTCACCTCGTAGCTGGTTGGCTTGGTTCATGGCTTTTAACTATTTAACAAAGACTTTTTTTAAATCCCTATGGGAAAAATGAATGAATGAAAAAATACTTACGGAACCAGCGCCGCTGAAAAAGAGGGTGGGGCGATGAACAATAAAAACATTGACACCCAATCAGTATCCCTCCAGCATTAAGAGCTCGAGCATTTAAAGCGGCAGACGACAATTTAGATTAACAGAACGATAGTGTGCGTAGGTGTGGACGCTAATATACATATCGTAATAGTTATCGTTCTTGGTGTCAACTGGCCTTAAAGGGATAGTTCACCCAAAAATGAAAATTATCCCATGATTTACTCACCCTCAAGTCATCCTAGGTGTGACATTCTTCTTTCAGACCAGGGGTCGGGAACCTTTTTTGACCAAAGAACCATTTTGTCATTTTTGGTTAATGCATTTTTCCAAAAGAGCCACAGTAAAAAATAATATAATATTAATATTAAAAACGTGTTTTTTTTCCCCAATAAAATTTCAACAGTAGTAATTATTAGGTCCATAGACGACTAAAAACAAACAAATATGCAGCAAACAATAAATAAGTTGCAATATGGAATTAATTGTGCAGGGCTTTCACTGTGAGGTTGAGTTACCAACTGATGATCATAAATCCTCTTCTTGTGTGTGTGCGTGTGTGTGCGCGCGTGTGTGTGTGAGAGAGAGAGAGAGAGATAGTGAACGCACACAGTGCTTACATCTACTGTGTTTACGTGAATACTTGATTTTGATATATTTCTGTGTTTATTTGGCCGTTTAGACGCACAGCCGAAGACAAAGGCTGCTTGTCCGTGTTGCGCTCGTAGTGCGCGCAGAGCATCCTGTCAGTAGAATTCAGTTCTCTTTCGCGACTTATCGCGCTTTTATTATTTCTTTTCAATATAAAGCACGTCCCGCTCTTTTCTTTCTCATTCATTCATGTTTCGTTATTAATAACTTTAAAAAGTATCGTCAACTGAAATCTGCACAGATTATCATAAATAAGACACATTTAAAGGCCCACTGAAGTGTCTTGAAACCTGTAGCATTATTCAATGTGTTGACGTAATTTCCCCTAAAACGGCTCCAGCTGTAAGAAGCTCCTCCCCTTTTTTAAAACAGCCAATAGCTTTTCGTTAATATCACAGTTTGACTAGAGCCTTTCTGTTTGGTAAAGCCACAGTTTCCTCCTAATCTCTAACCGTTTATCTCATCATAATCTCCTCCATATCGCTTTGAAATACAGCATTATGTGCAGAATTCAAATGGGTCCGATATGTTTTGTTGTCTGCGCCGACTCGCGCATATGATCCGCTCTGTGCTCGTGCAGACTATGTGTGTGTGCGCTGCCGCGGTGTGCGTGAAACTAACGTGAAACCACACTTCATTCGCCTCAACTGAAAGCATATTTACACTGTCTGAATCGTTTCCTATCGTATATATAGTGCGCTATGTGCCATTCACCATGTAAAAAGTAGTAAATCTGTGAACAAGTGACCGATTTCAGCCGCAGCTTCAGCGTCTATTTATAGTGTAGGGGGGCGGAACACTTCAGATTCTAGAGAGCATTTGATTGGACAGAAGATGTGATGAGAAGCTGAAGTCCGCGGTGATGTCATCAAAATCTGTGATACATTTTAGCGGAAGTGAGAGACTGTAAGTTTTGAACACTTATATCTCCTAAATGCGAATTTTGTCATTGTTTTGGAACACACCAGCTTATTCCTAACCTTAAGGCTAACATAGTCATACTAAAAACTAAAAAACTTAAATTTTCAGGGGGCCTTTAAAGGACATAAAGTGTCTCTGCGGACTGTGGCAAAAGCGAAAGTAGCCTGCCAGCGGGTGAAATGTTTCGAAATGTCTCTTTGCACAGCAAAGCACCAGTTTCAATCAATGGATATATTAAAGTTTATTTAGCCTACGTTTACATTTTCGCTGCTGGTCTAAAAATGGTTTTCGTCATTACCTTAAACAAGCTACGCAGCTGCTTGACTCCCAGTGCGGGAGCTGTAGGTTTACCACAAACGTACTGTGGTAAACCTGACACTCGCGAACAGCACCGAACACGCACTTTGGCCGGTACAACTTGAATATCATTATTATCATAAACTTTTAATTAACTTCGGCAGGCTGTACAACAAGGGAATTGTAATTGGCTGCTTTTTCTTCAGAGAGCGGATCTCTGTTTATGTGTCTAATTTTTTTTTATTGATCATTTGTTGGTAAGGGGTGAGAGACCTGGCGAGCCACATGATTTTTGTCAAAGAGCCAGGTGTGGCTCGCGAGCCATAAGTTCCCGACCACTGTTTCAGGCGAATACAATCTGAGTTATATTAAAAAATGTCCTGGCTCTTCCAAGCTTTAATGGCAGTGAATGGCTGTTTCTGTTATAAAGTCCATAAAAGTGCATCTATCCATCATAAAAGTAATCAACATGGCTCCGGGGGGGTTAATAAAGGCATTCGAAGCGATGCGTTTGTGTAAGAAAAATATCCATATTAAAAACATTACAAACTGTAATCTCTAACTTCCGCTAACTGTCATACGTGCGTTCACGAGAGACTGGCGTTCAGTGTATGACGTAGGAGCTTAAGTTCCGGTAATGAATGAGGAAGCGCAGAGGATAGAGCAAAACACAACTTGGTTCTCGCGCGCACTAGCATATTCTCACCGGAGCGTCCTACGTCATACGCTGGAACACCAGTCTCTCGTGAACGCATGTACGACAGTTAGCGGAAGTTAGAGATTACAGTTCGTAAAGTTTTAAATAAGGATATTTTTCTTACACAAATGCATCGAATTATAGATTTATGAATCTGTTTGAGATGGTGAATATGAGCCAGATGCTGAATGTACTGGGAAATGAGCTCTGATGAGGACAGTGATGATGGTATAAAACATCTGCTCAAACTGAAGCCTTCCAAGCTCCAAAAGGTAACAAAATATGCTTTATTTTATTCTTCTGTAGTTGTTACTCAAATATCAGGAGAGTTTTCATTCTCACAGGTGGAGATCCATTCGTGTTAGATATAGAGCCGGGTCGCTAAAGACCCGAATATGTAATAATGATTGGAGAAACATTCATGCATTTAAGGGTTAAATTATAGATGCCGTTTTGACATTTAGAAAAAAAACGTGCAATTTAAAATCCAGCATAAATTGCTCATTCTCTGTTTTCCTCAATTTCTGCCTCTCTGCTGAAATCTGTCACTCTCTCTGTCCTTTGTCTACTTCAGAGACGGCTGTTGATTTATAGATACAGTGTGATCTCAGCGTGCGGCCGGTTTATGTTCCTCTGGTGCGCGTGTGTTTGGAATTTATGACGACGACGACAAACATGGACTCCGTCAATGAATCACAGACACACTCATATGGGCCAATCTCCCACCTGCAGCCATTTGACGCACACAAAACACATGCAACACCGGCAGTTTTCAGAGGTTTTGACGTTATTTTTATCCACAATGAGTTTCTGGGGAACGCAAGGCCTCCATGTGGACCTTTAATGACTGTCGTTCGTATACATGCAAACAAGGATGAATGCACTGCAAAATAAATTCCACCACCATGTGGCGATTAATAAAATAATTAAAAAAAATAAATAAATAAGGAAATTCATGCATATTCTAAACGCAACAGATAACTGGCCTGTATAGGTATGCTGTTGTATACCGCTCATGCTATTGCTATTTTAGTTAATTGCTTGTAATCATTCGTCTTTCTAATTAATATGCTAATTCCAATGAATGCAGCTGTTCTTCAGCTACGCACACACTCGTACACATACTGATTGGATCCTTATACAAAGACACCCTCATTAGCGAGTCCATTGCTGTTAGTTAAAAGTAGGTTAAGAGAGAGTTTCGACTATAAAAGTCTGTGTCTGGGGATTTGTTTGTGGCGGATTTCATGTTGATTTGTTTTTTGAGTACCCTATATTATTGACGTCGCATTAAAAGCATGTGTGGGTGTGCGCGAGTGTTCTGCGTCCAATGTTAGAGCTCTAATCCGTCCATTTCCCCCACGTATGCGGACTTACTTTCCCACACACGCTGGTCCAGAGCTGTGTAACTGAGCCTCTGGTTGCCATGACAATGAGTTCAGAAGTCTGTAGACGTTAAGACCCCCTCCGTCGATGGGCCTTTGCCCGCCACAACCAGTGATCCCCATTCAAGTACACCAATTACACCACTCTGCATCATATTTGCTGAATGAAATCCGATACTTGTTTCCTAATAATTTTGTGGTGCTGATTCCATAGTCCCTTTTTTCCTCTAGCACGTCACATTTTTTCTCAAAATATGTCGAAGAAGTCTTGTATTTTTCCTTAAAGTTGGCATGAAGTGGAAGTAGTCTTTTTCTCTATGGTTTGTATTTGAGTGAAACAAGTACAAATGTAGGGCGGGACTTGATTTTGTCCATTGAGAATTGATTGGATGGTTGTGGTTTGCTATTGGTGGATCCCATGTGAGTGACAGGTTGCCCCGCCCTCACGTCATCAGAGAAGAGAAGAACTGCAAGAGGGAGGGGAAGTTATTTTGATTAAAGATTATAAGGGCAGATGAATTAAAAAAAGAAAAAAATGATGTGCACAGATAAATCATGTATAATATATACTGCAATATTCCATAAAAATAAACAAGAATTGTCAATTCTGATTTCATGGTGACTTTAATCACCAGGAAAAACTGCCACAAATACATGATTCCTAACTTCCTCAGAGCCAGGTTAGATATATTTGTTAAATTTTCACATTTAAGACATTATTTTATGCCTTATTCTGATTTCTAAATTAGAATCATGGCGGGTGAAAGAAGGAAATGCAAACATGACGATGTTTTCTGCTACATCTGGGTGTTTTACTATATCCAAACAGTGACAGAAAAATACAGAATTTGTGGGGAAAAGCTTATTTACTTATAAACTTGTGTTTATGTAAAGTTCTTTGACATTGAATGGAGTATTTGAACACATTTTTCCACTCCTTTGTAGATTCCTTTGTAGTTAAATTATACATTTTGAATACTTCTTGTCAAACTGAAACCCTTGACATTTGACTGTTTTTGTTGTTAAGTTCATTAAACTTCATTAAACTGCTTATTTTGTGAAATAAATATGTTTGAAAGTTTTTATTGATATTTTCAAATTATGTAATATTAGGATTTTTTCCAGCAGTTTTTTTTTTTTTTTTTTTTCAAGATGCAGGGCTGTGTTATCTGGTGGGGCCTCGATCGGAGTGTGTGTGTGTGTTACAGGCATGATGTCATCAGCAAACTTTTGTCTCTGGTCTTTTTGTTGGCCCCCATGTTGCCCTCCTCTCCCGTTCTCCTCTTTTTTGTTTTCTCCTTCCATTTTTTCTCTCACAGTACGAGTGCACTGCACCGCTGTGACTTGATTCAACACAACCGCCCCCTCTCTTTCTCTTCCTCCTTGTGTCTCTCTTCATCTCTGATATGGGTCAGTGATGGGGCGCCCTGGGATGTGCCTGATCAGAAGGCATATTTAAGGACCCGCAGGCACTTTGACATGCCACAGAGCGCATTACTGTAGGAGCACAACCGCAGGGCTCTGAAAGTAATATCATAATATCAAAAGTTTGGGATCTGTAAGATTTGTAATGTTTTTAAAAGTCTCTTATTCTCACCAAGGCTGCATTTATTTTATTAAAAATACACAAAAAACTGTAATATTGTGAAATATTATTACAGTTTAAAATAACTGTTTTCTATTTGAATATATGTTAAAATGTAATTTATTCCTGTGATCAAAGCTGAACTTTCAGCATCATTCCTCCAGTCTTCAGTGTCATGTGATCCTTCAGAAATCATTCTAATATGATGATGTGATGCTCAAAAAACATTTCTTATTATTATAAATGTTGAAAACAGTTGTGTACCAGCCAGGATTCTTTGATGAATAAAAAGTTCAAAAGAACAGCATTTGTCCTAAATGAAAGCTTTTGTAACGATACACTACTGTTCAAAAGTTTGGGGTCAGTAAGATTTTTTTTTTTTTTTTTTTTGAAAGAAATTCATACTTCTATTCAGCAAGGATGAATTAAAGACGGTAAAGACATTTATAATGTTATAAAAGATTATATTTCAAATAAATACTGTTCTTTTAAACTGTATATTCATCAAAGATGAATCAGCATTATCAACATTGACAATAATCAGAAATGTTTCTTGAGCATCAAATCATCATATTGATGATATAACATATTCAATGTGTACCATGAAACAAATAACAAGAAAACTTGAGTTGCTGCATGCAGCGAGATGAGTGTAGTCCGATCACAAATAAATGACTTCTATGATCCAATTATTTAATGAATCATTTAAAAAGTCTTATTTTGTTAACTTGCTGTTTCCAAAACTCGAAATGAAGCAGATTTTGTGAATTTAAAGTGTAACTGCAGATTTTCAACCCACTTTGTATTGTTACAGTGTCGGTAGTATATGTAAAAGAACAATGTTTACTCGTTCTCCATGTTACCTAAACCGAGAAATTTACGTTTATTTGTCAGACTTTTGACAGCTCCAGGGCTTTCGTGAAAACTGATTTAGCACTGAAAATTGTATTGTACTTTGTCTAATCATTAAAAGGCATTATGGTGAAAATGGAACACTGTGACAACATCTTTCTTACCTGTACGAGACAGTGTTTTTCTTCGGGGGGAACTGACAGAATGGAGGTTTCTTTCAGTTTTTCCCCCTCCTTTTGACCTAAAACACTGTTCGTGGTCATCCGGTTTGAAATGTTGACTTCAAACACTGAGGTTTGTCAGATTTCCCATTGCGGCGTTCTCTCTATATTTCGATTCTTTGCAGCCTTTAGTCACTGCCTACAACACGCTGGATCCTTCACTGGAAACCAATGTTTCGCTAAACGCTAAACGTTTAGTCTTTGAATTCTTGCACCCGGGAACAATCAACACAAGTCATCACCGTTATGACTAAAAGTTTGCTAAGAAATATTTCCTACTAAAGCAAGACGATATTTGACTCTGGTGAAGTGTATCCATATCAAACTGGTGGGAGTGGCCTTGGACAAGAACATGCCCAGTGCATTATGGGTGCTGAAGTTTTCCTACCTATTTGGTAACTTAAATCAGTGTCATTGCTTGTAGTTACAGACTGTACGAGTGGTTGGGTCAAAGGATATTTTCAAAGCGCCTGCTAAAATGAGTGTTTTTGTATTTTGCAGGTCTGATTACCACAACCTCTCGGAAGCTGGACCGCGAACAACAGGCTGAGCACGTACTGGAGGTGAGACATGCTAACCCACGTTCACACATATACTTTCACACAAACACACATCAGGTGTGAGAGCTGTGATCCATGCATCTCCAAATTGCAGATCAATTTTGTGAGGGGCGGGAGAATAACAACAATTTTCACTTCATATAAACGCAAGATTCTGACTAAATCCTATATATGCCTGTTTGAAATTCAAAATGTTTCACTCTGTTGGTCTATTTGCATATGTTAGTGTGTGAACGATTTCGAGTGGGTGTTGTGTGTGTTTGTAATAAATGCGATTTTGTTGTGTCGATCTTTTGAGAACAAACTTGTCACTCATGCTGTTGCCTGTTCACCGTGCGATCCCTTGACACCCATAACATTACACAGACCAAACGCCCCTTTAATTTATTACAACCCCCCTCTTTTTTCTCATTTATTGCTCACTCGCTCACTCTCTTTCTCTCTCAGACAGACAGATTGAATTTGTACAGGCGTGGCATAGCCGTCTGTATCTGTGAAAGGAAATGAATAAAGTGAATTGAATTAATCGTTCTGTTGTTGCTGCTGAGATGGATGGACACCGTGTCTTTTGTTTTTAATGATATTATTTAAATGTTCCTTCACAGTTTGCCACAGACTCCTGATTGGCCGGCAGCCATGTGCGGCCGTGCTGATTGGTGGATGAGCGATGGGCATGTTTGCTAATGAAAAAGAAAAATGGATAGAATGTCAGAAACAGGAAATGAGAGAAAAGCCGAACATGACTCATCACTCCACTCTACAGAGAGAAAAATTATGTTGACACATAAAGACGCATAAAGAATCTCTTTTCTACTTTCCTGTCCATCTATAATCTATTTTTACCATGGATTCCAAACTTTCGAACAGTAGTGTAATTGCAGAGTTTTGAATGCAAATGTGAGTTTTGTCTCTATGGTCATGGCTGTGGTTTTGTGTCCAGGTGACTGTATCTGATGGCGGTCCTTCTCCCAGGCACACCACAGTGTGGGTGGTGATCCAGGTGTTGGATGTTAACGACAACAAACCAACGTTTCCAGAAAAGGTGTACCAGGTCCGTTTACCCGAGCGCACCCGTAAGCAGCGGGGCGCTCCTATATACCGCGTCTTCGCCTATGACCAAGACCAGGGCGCCAACGCTGACCTCTCCTACAGCATCATTGATGGCAACGAGGATGGGAAATTCGTAATCGACGCCAAAACCGGTGTGGTTTCATCACCCAAGAAACAGTTCACAGCCGGAACCTATGATATTCTTACCGTGAGTCACCTTTGACCCTTGACCTTATAAAAGAAGTTAAACTCGTATGTGACTATAATATAAAATACAGTGTTTTATAGTATGTGACAAAAACATTTTATACAAATAAAAAAGAATAAGATAGGAGTAAGATACGATTAGACAATACGATAAGTCGATATGATAAGACGTTACGATACAATACAATAAGATACGATAGAATAAGATACGATACAATAAGATAATATAAGATAAGATACAATACCACAAGATAAGATACGATACGATTAGGTAAGATACAGTACGATACGATAAGATACGATATGATAAGATACAATACGATAAGATAAGATACAATACGATAAGATATAATACGATAAGATACAAAACGATAAGATACGATAAGATACAATACAATGAGATACAATATGATAATATAAGATACGATAAGATAAAATACTATAGTATAAGACACGATAGGATACGATACAATAAGATACAAAAAAATAAGATACGATGGGATACGATAAGATATAATGCGATAGTATATGACACGATAGGATACGATTAGATAAGATACAATAAGATAAGATACGGTAAGATACAAAAAAATATGATACGATACAATATGATACGATAGGACAGGATACGATACAATACGATAAGATACAAAAAAATAAGATACGAAAAGATACAATACAATAAGAAGATAAGATACAAAACGATAAGATAAGATACAATACAATGAGATACAATATGATAATATAAGATACAATACGATAAGATACAATACTATAGTATATGACACAATAGGATACGATTAGGTAAGATAAGATACAATACGATAAGATAAGATACGATAAGATATGATAGGATACAATAAGATATGATACGATAAAATATGATATTATAGGATACGATAAGATACGATATGATATTATAGAAACGATAGGATACGTTAAGACACAATACGATACGATATGATATGATAAGATACAATACGATAGTATATGACACGATAGGATACGATTAGATAAGATACAATAAGATAAGATACAAAAAAATATGATATGATATGATACGATACAATATGGTAGGACAGGATACGATAAGATAAAATAGGATACAATACGATAAGATACAAAAAAAATAAGATACGATAAGATACAATATGATACGATAGGATACAATAAGATATGATACGATAAAATATGATATTATAGGATACGATAAGATACGATATGATATGATATTATAGAAACGATAGGATACGTTAAGACACAATACGATACGATATGATATGATAAGATACAATACGATAGTATATGACACGATAGGATACGATTAGATAAGATACAATAAGATAAGATACGATAAGATACAAAAAAATATATGATACGATACGATACGATAGGACAGGATACGATAAGATAGGATACAATACGATAAGATACAAAAAAATTAAGATACGATAAGATACAATATGATAGGATAGGATACAATAAGATATGATACGATAAAATATATTATAGGATACGATAAGATACGATAAGATATGATATTATAGGATACGATAAGATTTAATATTATAGAAACGATAGGATACGTTAAGACACAATACGATACGATAAGATATGATAAGATAAGATGATTTATTATGATTGATTATGAAGTTTATTATGATTGATTAGCTTGACTACCAGGTAGGCTTGGTTTTGTCTTGGTAGACTATCTTGTTCATGCTGGTTAGAGCTGTTAGACCAGAACCAAACTCCATAAACTAGCTTGACCACCTTAAAATGGTATATGTTTTTTTCTTTAACTGGAATTATATAAATGATCTGATACAAGGACGAGAAATAGTCTCACCACATTTAAACTGAAATGCGAACTCTTGGATAATAATTTCCAGGTCTTGTGAAACTCCCTTGACGCATATAGCAGCTCAGTTCTCTTAATGAGGGAGTTGACATTTTCAATTTCTTCTTCTTGTAACAGGTTTGTTCTTTTGTTTGCATTCAATACAAAGGTCAATACTGGATGCATTTTTCAATTTTTAGTTCAATCTTCCACTTCAGTTCAGTTCTTTTAATGTTCACTTGCCTTGTGTTCCCGTCTTCCTGATCACTTTTCGCCCCTGACCGCAGGTGAAGGCTGTGGATAATGGACGTCCTCAGCGCTGGGCTACGGCTCGTTTGCACATCGAGTGGATTCGCCGTCCACCGCCCAGCCCCGTGCCTCTCGCTTTCGATGAGCAACTTTACAATTTCACCGTCATGGAAACTGACAAAGTGGCGGACATTGTTGGAGTGGTGTCCGCCCAACAGCAAGGCTCCGCCTCCTTGTGGTTTGACATCACAGGTGAGTGGTTGGATGGATAATTTAGATTACTTTAGTTACAGGATATGAAAGTGGATTTTTAGTATTTAGTAAAGTTACTACGGTTAGTTCACCCTAAAATGAAAATTAAGTCATTGTTTACTCACCCTGGTGTTGTTCTAATGCCGTATGCCCTTCTTTCTTTTTCGGACCACAATTTTTAAAAAACGTCCCGCTCGCGCTTGTCCATATAATGGCACTGATTAGCGACTAGCATCAAGTTTTTAAAAAAAATATCACAGAATGATCCCATGCAACACATCTCGGGGTATACGATAGGGTTTGGTGAAAAACAAACCGATATATAATTTATTATTTAACGAAAATCCTGACCTTGGCTGTTGGTCTTCTGTGCACGGCTGCACATTTGTGAGACTCTATTAGCACCTCAGTTCACTCCGACTCGCCCAGAAAAAACACACAAGTTGTGAGAAATTAAGACTAAGAAAAACGTGACATGAATGCAACCCATGTACTTTCTTCTCTGAGGTGAATATATCCGTTGTGTTCATCGCAACAAGACGTTATCACCTTCACATCTGTCAACTGTCATTCTGACTGTCATCTGACAACCGGAGTTCTGGTGATATTTGACTCATTGAAGAAAGTACATGGATATTTTTTGGGGGGGATTTCTATGTGTTGCAGTTTTATTAAACTTGATTTCTCACAATGTGTGTTTTTTCTGTGCGCTAGAGTCTTCGTTAAATACAATTTTGCTTCGTGTTTTTACCAAACCCTACCGTATACCCCCAGAACACTTGAAATATACAGTACGACACATCACATGGGACCATTCTGTGATACTTTTGCGTGTTTTTTGTGTTTTGCTGTTATATGAACGAGCACGAGTGGGACATTTTTTTTAAAAATCTCCTTTTTTTCCTTTAATCCTAAAACAAATAAGGATTATAACAAAGTAAATGTCAGGGATTGGGATTTGTTTTAAAGGGACAGTTCGCCCAAAAATGAAAATTACCCCATGATTTACTCACCCTCAAGTCATTCTAGGTGTATATGACTTTCTTCTTTCAGACGAATACAATCAGAGTTATATTAAAAAATGTCCTGGCTCTTCCAAGCATTATAATGGCAGTGAATGGCAGCCCAAAATGTGAAGCACAAAAAAGTGCATCCATCCATTATAAACGTAATCCACACGGCTCCGGGGGGTTAATAAAGGCCTTCTGAAGTGAAGCAATGCGTTTGTGTAAGAAAAATATCCATATTTAAAACTTTATAAAGCTAGCTTCCGCCAGACCACCTTCTGGCAGAATAATGGATGGATGCACTTTTTTGGGCTTCAAATTTTGGGTTCCCATTCACTGCCATTATAATGCTTGGAAAAGCCAGGACATTTTTTAATATAACTCCGATTGTATTCGTCTGAAAGAAGAAAGTCTTATACACCTAGGATGGCTTGAGGGTGAGTAAATCATGGGCTAATTTTCATTTTTGGATGAACTATCCCTTTAACATTGTTTAAAATTGTATTACCTTTTAAAATTTAAGATGGTGTGGTTTTAGAAATAATTGTACTTTATGATCAGATTTTTAAAAACAAAATACAGTATATATACTGTGTGTGTGTGTGTGTGTGTGTATGTATATATGTGTATATATATATATATATATATATATATATATATATAAATATAAATATAAAATAAATAAATATATAGACACTGTATATATACTGTATTTTTTTTTTTTTACATCTGATCATAAAGTACATGATTTATAATAATTTGCTATTTGATTAATTTAGATAAGTTGATTTAACTTATAGATTAATTAGGCCGTATATTTTCATATTACGGGTTAGAGTTGCTGGGAATGTTTGTGGTTCACTGCATGATTTGTGGCATTGTACTGCTATCTTTTGCCATTCCACGGTCACCATGGCGATTGCTTGCCGCTGTCTGTATCTATGGTGATGTAAGGTTTGTATACACACAAACAAATGAATAAATATATAAATAATTAATCGGGGGTGGGGGGAATTAATAAAAAATATATATATATATATTATATTTTTTTATATTAATTCTATTATTTTGTATTATATTTAATATAAATTTATATTATATTATATTAATTATATTATATTATATTATATTAAGTATATTATAATACATAAAATATTAGAAAGTGTGTTAATATTAATAATGTTTTACAATAATATTAATAAAGCTAAGTTAACTTGAATTGCTAATAACACAGTAATGTTGACTGGTCATGTGACGTGTGCAGTTGTTGATATGGCAGGCAGTGGGAGAGTCAGATTGCAGCACGCATGTCGTTTGGTGTTCAGATACCTTCTGTTTGCTTCAGCAGCACCTGCTCTGCACTCGTTCGCTGCTCTGCCTCTCTTTTTCTCCTCTTCTTCACTTTCTCTCCCTTCTCATGCTTTCATTTCTTTTATCCTTCGACTCTTTACTTCATTCTTTACTTCTGTTGTCTTCTCTCTCTTCCATCCTCTCTTCCTCTGGCTGTCTCTCGCTCGCTCTCACTCTCTCTCTTTTTCTAAATGCTTCGTATGGGAAGGTCCCCGCTCTTTCCGTGAGATGTTCTATATACTCCAGACCGCTTGCGGCAGGAACTGTTCTACAGAAGGTATCTTTACCAGTTCAGCCGAACTCTTTTCTTCTTTTCTTTCTCTTAACTCTTCTTTCTCGGTCAGTTTTTCTTTCTGTGGTTTCTCTCTTTCTTTCTCTCTCTCTCTCTGCATGTCCAGGGCTCGACGGTAAGGATATTTTGATTAAAATGTTACTTTCCCTGCCACAACAAAGAAAAAAATAGTCATAGATTTCATTGTTTATGACCCATGTAACCTTGTATTCTAATAAACAGCGTCTTCACCAGATCCACCAAGTGACAGTAACACTAATATTTGATTGCGTTTAGTTCTTGCTCTGCTGTAAATCACTGAGCCATTTCAAGTGTTGCTGATGATTCTTCCTATTCTTTTGTTTTCTGCCTGCGGTAACTATGAGTGAAACGTCACTTCATCATTGTGTATCAGACATTGCCACCTTGTGGAATAAAGCTGAATTGCACTTATTCAGTCATCAAAGATTCAATTATTGTTGTGCAAAAAAAAAAAATACACTGTTACACACCTTGGGTCATTAGAGACCCTATACGATTTCTACAAAAAATGAATAGGAAAACAGGCATTCTTTTATAATTGTATTGTTTTTTCTTGTTATATTGTCTATAATGAATTGACTGAGGAATACTAAGAAGGTTGATGTCTAACTTTAAAAAATGAATTAGGAGGAGGGTAGTGAATGACGTCCCGGGTCACTAAAGACCTGAGGTATATGCGTTTAAAGGTTAAAGGGACAATTTTGACAAGCTATGATAAATGATTTTATCATGTATTTTGAGCTGAAACTTCACAGACACATTCTGGGGACACCTGAGATTTGTGAAAAGGGGCATAATAGGTCCACTTTAAAAAGATGTGGGAATTATAAACTTTCGTGTCGTCGCATTGACAATTTCATCAACTTTCCTGAGCGTCAGTCGGGTCAGCCCTTATTGTCGAGCCCTGATGTCTGTCTGTTTCTTTATCTGTCTTTCTCTCTCTACCTGTTTCTCTTTCTCTGTCTGTTTGTCTCTGCATGTTTATTTCTCTCTTTCTCTCTGTCTATTTCTCTTTCACCTCCTGTCTTTCTCTCTTTCTCTTTCCGTCTGTCTCTCTCTGTATTTATATCTATATTTATACAAGTTCAGCAGAACTGCTGTTGCTCTGTTGCTGTTTAACCATCAGCTAGCTCTGCTTTCCCATCATCCCTTGGTGTTGTGCTGTATTGCTTAAACATTATTGGTTGGGGTGTGAATTTGGAGACATGCGTCTTGATACAAATGTGATTTAAATGTGCGTGTGATATATAATTGTATGCATGTGTGTGTGTGCTTAGTGTTTACCGTGCAGTGGCAATAATGATTTAATTTGTGCTTCCATCGATGTGTGTATGCGAGTGTGTGTTTTGTTTATGAGGTACCTAAAACCCTTCTGGCGGTCGTTGACCCAGCCTTATCATCTGCGGCCTGATTAAATGCATCATTAAACAGCCAATCGAGTGTGGATAAAGGTCAGGGGTCAACCCAGGGTTAGCTTGACAGACGAGAGAGCGTGTGTGAGAACAGCGAGGGTGGACGGTGATGAATGAAAGGGTGTGTAAGTGTGCGTTTGCATGTGTAAGTGTATCTCCACCAGGTGTTACAGCAACAGGCGGCAAGAGATGATTAATGCACCCTGGGTAAAACGAGTGTGTGTGAGTGTGAAGAGGGAACATAACGCCCTGCCAAAACACACTTTCACCTCTGTTCACACACAAAGGCATTCAAACACACTGATGCAACAACTTGAACTACATCTTAAAGTGATACTTCACCTATAAATGACAGTTCTGTCATTATTTACTCACCCTCATGTCTGGTACCTGCGTAACTTTTTTCTTCTGTGGAGCACAAACGATTTTAGTCACAATGTGGAGCTGCTTTCTGTCATAAAATGAAAGCAAATAGCATCAGAAAGGGTGAAAAAAGCACCTGAAAAATAGTGCACTATATATTCCAAGTTTTTTTGCGAGAAACAGACAGGAATTTAAGTCTCATTTGTTTGTTCGCATAGGGATGCACAAATATTAAAATTTAATCTTATACCAATAAGCCAATAATTGTTTCCATGTTATTGCAATGACCGATAATTGGCCAATATTATAATACTACACTACTTTTTTAAAGTCACCATGAAATCAAAACTTGTTCCTTTTTTTAACGGAATATTGCAGTATTTATTATAACATTATGATTTATCCATTTATTTAAATTCATGGTCGCTCATAATCTTTAATCAAAATAACTTCCCCTCCCTCTTGCAGCTCTTCTCTTCACTTCTCTGACGACGTGAGGGCGGGGCAACCTGTCACTCACATGAGATCCACCAATAGCAAACCACAACCATCCAATCAATTCTCAATGGACAAAATCAAGTCCCGCCCTACATTTGTTCTTGTTTGAGAAGCCATTTCACTCGGATATACGTCACAATAGAGAAGAAAAGACTATCGCAACTTCTGTTTCATGCCGACATTAAAAAAGATGTGCGCACTTAATGAGAAAGCACTCTCTAATGGTGTTTTTAATGGTAGCATTCTTAAGTTTTAATGGCCATAATCTATCATTGTCATTTTAATTGGTGATAGAGAAAGACAAAAGTAATAATAAAATAGGGGGAATTAAATACATATTATTGGCCAATAAATACGGAATATCAGATGATAATTAAAATAATATTTAAAAAAAAATTGTATTTAATAATTATGTAAATAAAAAATTTGACAATATTGGATGAACAATATTGTGCATCCCTTTCTTTAGATATGCCAAAAAAGACAAATGGCATATGGAAAAACAGGGGGAATTAAATGCATATTATTGGCCAATGAATATGGAATGTCATAATAATTATATAAATAAAAATGTAACATTTTAAAGAATTGACTATATTAGATGGACACTAATATATTGGTAATATATATTGTGCATCCCTGCCTTTAAAAATGCCACAAAAAGGCATATGGCATCAGGATTTAAATCAGTGATGGCAAACAGCATTGGTTATTGCATGTCATGTGACTAATCACAATGCTGCAAAGTTGAATATTTGGGTGTTTTTTTGTTTTGTTTTTTAGAGCTATAGTTGAGAGCTATGACTTACAGTGAATAATAACAAATTTAGTTTGTTCTTCACACATAATTATCATATGACTTTAAAGAACGGTCATATGGACTGCTTTGTGGTGCATTTTGGAGCTTGACATCCCCTGGTCTGGTTTATGTGGAAAAGAGCAGTGACTAACAGTAGACAACATTTATCTTTTGTGTTTCACAAAAGAAAGTAAGTCGGTTTGCATCGACATGAGGGTGAGTAAATATTCACAGATTTTACATTTTTGAGTGAACTATCCTTCATAGTCAACTTTTGCTGCGTGAAGACAGCTTTTGCTGTGATAAAACAGCTGTTTCTTCAATTTATACGTTTGTTGTCTCTTCTGTTAGTGTTTAATGGTCTATATGCATCTGATTAGAGCTGATTCTGAGGGCGCTTCTGTGAGTGTATGGGCGGCATGTGTTGTGTTAGACTGTTTGTGCACGTACTTGTTGTGGAGGTTGTATAGAAATATAAAGACAAAGTCTTAGAAAATGGAGGAATCCTTTTTGTCACTTTAAAGTAGCACATACAAACACATGCATATGTTACACATGTGAGTTTATGTCTGCATATATTGTGTGAGTGTTTTGCGTATGTAGGTGTGTGAATTACAGTATAGTATCTCGTTTATGTGTGTCTGTTGTGCGTGTGTATTGCATATGTGGGTTGTGTGCATTTTTAATGTGTGTGCATTACACATGGGGATGTGTGTTATGTGTGCATTGCATATGTGTGGTGTGTGTCGTGTGTTTGCTGTGTGTGTGTGTGTGTAGGTATAATGAGGAAATCCCATCCAACTTATGTTTTGCACTTTAAAACCCTGTAGCGCCCCCATTTGGTGTACATGAGTATTGCTGTGGTGTGAATTTGAATCTGTGTATGTGATATCTGTATACAGTATTGTGTGTGTGTGTGTGTGTGTGTGTGTGTGTGTGTGTGTGTGTGTGTGTGTGTGTGAGTGAGTGAGAGTGAGAGACGTATCTGTAACATGTGGAGAGTTTTTGTGTTTTATCATGTTTTCTCTTTTCGTGTAAGGCGGTGACGTGGACAGTATGTTTGACGTTGAGAAAGGTGTCGGCACTATCGTCATCGCTAAACCTCTGGACGCAGAGCAGCGATCGTTTTACAACCTCACTGTGGAGGTTACAGATGGGACTAATATAGCGTACACTCAGGTAAACACACACACACACACACACACACACACACACAACAAATAAAAACAATTACACTTTCATAGACACAAACCTACTTAAGATACTCACAAAGCTCTGCTCCAACAACATGATACTAGTACATTTTATACATTTTATTTATATAAATATATATATATATATATATATAATCAGCATTTCTCTCCACTTATACACCAATATTTTATATTAATATTATATATTCATATAATATTTATTATCAGCATTTCTCGTTATGCCAATATTTATATTCATATTTTGTATTAATATTTCTATATACAATTAATATTTAGGTATTTATATTAATTACTACTTATATACTTATATGAATTATTATTTATAATCAGCATGTCTCTCCTCTCATACACCAATATTTTATATTATTATTTGTTGCATCATAATATAATGAATATTTTATTTATATAAATGTTTGTTTATATTAATTAATATTTATAATTAGCATTGCTCTCTACTCATATGGCAATATTTTATATTAATATTGTGTTAATATAAGTAATATTTTATTTATATAATTAATATTAATGTATTTATATTAATTATTTATAATCAGCATGTCTCTCCTCTCATACACCAATATTTTATATTATTATTATTATCATATATTATATATTAATATCATTAATATTTTATTTATATTAATGTTAGTATATTTATATGAATTAATATTTATAATCCACATTGATCTCTACTCATATGCCAACATTTTATATTAATATTGTGAATATATATTTAATATTTTAATTAATATTAATGTATTTATATTAATTAATATTTATAGTCAGCAAGTCTCTCCGCTCAGGCGCTCATACACCATATTTTATATTATTATTATATACATTAATATAATTAATATTTTATGTATATTAATGTTTATATGTTTATAAAAATTAATATTTATAATCAGCATTTCTCATCAAGCCAATATGTTATATTAATCTTTTGTATTAATATTTTTATATGCAATTAATATTTCTATATTTATATTACTGCTTATATACTTATATTAATTATTATTCATAATCAGCATGTCTCTCCTCTCATACACCAATATTTTATATTATTATTATTTATTGCATAATAATATAATTAATATTTTATTTATATAAATGTTTGTTTATATTAATTAATGAATTAATTAATTAATTGCTCTCTACTCATATGCCAATATTTTATATTAATATTATGTTAATGTAAGTAATATTTTATTTATATAATTAATATTAATATATTTATATTAATTAATATTCAGCATAGTCAGCATGTCTCTCCTTTCATACACCAATATTTTATATTATTATTATATATTAATATAATTAATATTTGATTTATATTAATAATTAATATTTATAATCAGCATTGATATCTACTCATTTACCAATAGCTGTGTGAATATATATTTAATATTTTATTTAATTCATAATAATGTATTTATATTAATTAATATTTATAGTCCGCTCATGCACCAATATTTTATATTCTTATTATATATTAATATAATTAATATTTTATGTCAATGTTTATATGTTTATATGTTTATAATAATTAATATTTATAATCAGCATTGATCTCTCCTTAAATGCCAATATTTTATATTAATATTGTGTTAATAATTAATACTTTATTTATATTTATTAATATTAACATATTTATATTCATTAAAATTTATAATCAACATTTCTCCAAAGGCAGCATCATGTTTCTTCCTATCTTTTAGGCACTTTTGATGTCTAGGGAAGCAGCTCACTAGGTTTTGAAACAGACTTGCAGTGTTTGTCCGCTTGACAGCGGCTGTTTAGTCCATGATTGATGCTGATGTTTGATGGTGAGGGTTTGATTGATAGCGTCTGTCATCGTTCAAATTGCCTATCTCTGATGTCAAGGTCCCATCGGATTGATAGCTTCGTTGCCATGGATACGAGTCTTCGCAGTGTAATAATATGTGCGTGAAGGTCAGAGTTTAAAGGACACGATCCCTCCCGAAAGGAAAAATTGTGTGAGCGTGAGGGAAAAATGAATGATCAATCCAGAGTAGAAGCTGCCGCAGTGTTTTTGGGGTGGGGAGGCGACAGGAAGCGCTGTCACATTAATTCAGTTTATTTAATCACTATATATACAAAGTAAATTAACATATACACACTCATGCACAAGAACGTAAACACAAAAGATTACTCATTTAAATTCAGTCAACTGCGTATTAAACAACACTTTGCGGACACACACTCAGTTACATGCAAATGTACTCATTTAAAAATACATAAACTACACACACACACACACACACACACACACACGAACAAAGAGTGCCGGACGTAGGGTCAGAGAAGGGACAAATGGAAAAGAAATGATGAAAGCAATTGTATTCTTTTCTAAGACTTGTTCTCTATTTAGAAAGCACCATCTCTCACTCACTTTCATACACAAATACACATTCATTCACGGTCTGCAACACATACACACAGATGGATCTCAGCGTGTCTCCGCAAGGGCGAGTGTGAGACGGAAGTACACGTCTGTTATTACTTTATAATTAGATCAGCCAATGCGGTTCGATCACAGACACACACAACTGTGTGTGCTCACACTGCCTGCGTGCTCCGCTGACTGCTGTGGCTATTAATACAAGTTAGCGACAACTCAGTACTTGCGTCAGACAATTTGTTTCCATTTCAGCTTTCAGCATTCAACTTCGATTTGTTCAGACACTCATGGTGCGTGCGTGTACAAGTCATGTGACTTTCATTAAGTTCATTTTATTTTTTATCAGACTTGTATAGAAAATAAAACAATGTAAAAAAAAATTTGCAAACTCATCAGTAGATATGAGGTTTCTTCGTGGCTTAGATGTGGTCAAACTTGCACAATGTGGCATTTTCAAATGAAAGGATTTTTTTTTTTTGTATTGTTCACCGGTGAATCATTCACAATATGACCATGAATTTGTATATAGGAGTGTTATTTTAGTATGATTTATATACTATTGTAGTATTCATATTTGGATGTAGTATTTCATATTTATTTTCAGTGGTAGTTGATTCTGCTGGAGCTGATAGTCCGCATCATTTCAGGTTATTTTTAAAATAATCTTGTTTAACAGTGGAATTCCTGGTGAAAAACTACATTACCCATGATGCTGTACAGAAAATGACACCAATCAGAGAGTCGAAAAAGATATCTTTAGCTCCGCCCACTCACATGAAGCACCATGAATGATGTAATCGATCTCTCTACGCTCTTAAAATACTTAAATGTTTGTATATATACAATATATATATATATATATACATACATACATACACCGATCAGGCATAACATTATGACCACCTTCCTAATATTGTGTTGGTCCCACTTTTGCTGCCAGAACAGCCCTGACCCGTCAAGGCATGGACTCCACTAAACCCCTGAAGGTGTGCTGTGATATCTGGCACCAAGATGTTAGCAGCAGATCCTTTAAGTCCTGTAAGTTGCGAGGTGGGGCCTCCATGGATCGGACTTGTTTGTTCAGCACATCCCACAGATGCTCGATTGGATTGAGATCTGGGGAATTTGGAGGACAAGTCAACACCTCAAACTCTTTGTTGTGCTCCTCAAACCATTCCTGAACCATTTTTGCTTTGTGGCAGGGGCATTATCCTGCTGAAAGAGGCCACAGCCACCAGGGAATACCGTTTCCATGGTCTGCAACAATGCTTAGGTAGGTGGTACGTGTCAAAGTAACATCCACATGGATGGCAGGACCCAAGGTTTCCCAGCAGAACATTGCCCAAAGCATCACACTGCCTCTGCTGGCTTGCCTTCTTCCCATAGTGCATCCTGATGCCATGTGTTCCCTAGGTAAGCGACGCACACGCACCCGGCCATCCACGTGATGTAAAAGAACACGTGGTTCATCAGACCAGGCCGCCTTCTTCTATTGCTCCGTGGTCCAGTTCTGATGCTCACATGCCCACTGTTGCCGCTTTCGGCGGTGGACAGGGGTCAGCATGGGCACCCTGACTGGTCTGCGGCTATGCAGCCCCATACGCAACAAACTGCGATGCACTGTGTATTCTGACACCTTTCTATCAGAACCAGCATTAACTTCTTGAGCAATTTGAGCTACAGTAGCTCGTCTGTTTGATAGGAACACACGGGCCAGCCTTCGCTCCCCACGTGCATCAATGAGCCTTGGCCGCCCATGACCCTGTCGCCGGTTCACCACTGTTCCTTCCTTAGACCACTGTTAATAGATACTGTCCACTGCAGACCGGGAACACCCCACAAGAGCTGCAGTTTTGGAGATGCTCTGACCCAGTCATCTAGCCATCACAATTTGGCCCTTGTCAAACTCTCTCAAATCCTTACGCTTGCCCATTTTTCCTGCTTCTAACACATCAACTTTGAGGACAAAATGTTCACTTGCTGCCTAATATATCCCACCCACTAACAGGTGCCGTGATGAAGAGATAATCAGTGTTATTCACCTGTCAGTGGTCATAATGTTATGCCTGATCAGTATGTGTATATATATATATATATATATATATATATATATATACACTGTATATTAGTGCTGTCAAATGATTAATCGCGATTAATCGCATCCAAAATAAAAGTTCGTGTTTGCATAATATATGTGTGTGTGTACTGTGTAATTATTATGTATATATAAATACACACACATGCATGTATATATTTAAGAAAAAGTTATATTTCTATATAAAATATTTATATTTATATATTATATAAATATATATATACAGTATATACATGCAAATGTTTCTTAATTATATGCATGTATGTGTGTGCATTCAAGTATACATAATAATTATACACAATACACACACATATATTATGCAAACTTTTATTTTCGATGTGATTAATTGTTTGACAGCACGAATATATATATATATATATATATATATATATATATATATGTGTGTGTGTGTATATATATATATATATGTGTGTGTATATGTGTATATATATATATATATATATATATATATATATATACACTCACCTAAAAGATTATTAGGAACACCATACTAATACTGTGTTTGACCCCCTTTCGCCTTCAGAACTGCCTTAATTCTACGTGGCATTGATTCAACAAGGTGCTGAAAGCATTCTTTAGAAATGTTGGCCCATATTGATAGGATAGCATCTTGCAGTTGATGGAGATTTGTGGGATGCACATCCAGGGCACGAAGCTCCCGTTCCACCACATCCCAAAGATGCTCTATTGGGTTGAGATCTGGTGACTGTGGGGGCCATTTTAGTACAGTGAACTCATTGTCATGTTCAAGAAACCAATTTGAAATGATTCGAGCTTTGTGACATGGTGCATTATCCTGCTGGAAGTAGCCATCAGAGGATGGGTACATGGTGGTCATAAAGGGATGGACATGGTCAGAAACAATGCTCAGGTAGGCTGTGGCATTTAAACGATGCCCAATTGGCACTAAGGGGCCTAAAGTGTGCCAAGAAAACATCCCCCAAACCATTACACCACCACCACCAGCCTGCACAGTGGTAACAAGGCATGATGGATCCATGTTCTCATTCTGTTTACGCCAAATTCTGACTCTACCATCTGAATGTCTCAACAGAAATCGAGACTCATCAGACCAGGCAACATTTTTCCAGTCTTCAACTGTCCAATTTTGGTGAGCTCGTGCAAATTGTAGCCTCTTTTTCCTATTTGTAGTGGAGATGAGTGGTACCCGGTGGGGTCTTCTGCTGTTGTAGCCCATCCGCCTCAAGGTTGTGCGTGTTGTGGCTTCACAAATGCTTTGCTGCATACCTCGGTTGTAACGAGTGGTTATTTCAGTCAAAGTTGCTCTTCTATCAGCTTGAATCAGTCGGCCCATTCTCCTCTGACCTCTAGCATCAACAAGGCATTTTCGCCCACAGGACTGCCGCATACTGGATGTTTTTCCCTTTTCACACCATTCTTTGTAAACTCTAGAAATGGTTGTGCGTGAAAATCCCAGTAACTGAGCAGATTGTGAAATACTCAGACCGGCCCGTCTGGCACCAACAACCATGCCACGCTCAAAATTGCTTAAATCACCTTTCTTTCCCATTCTGACATTCAGTTTGGAGTTCAGGAGATTGTCTTGACCAGGACCACACCCCTAAATGCATTGAAGCAACTGCCATGTGATTGGTTGATTAGATAATTGCATTAATGAGAAATTGAAAAGGTGTTCCTAATAATCCTTTAGGTGAGTGTGTATATATATATATATACACACATATATATATGTACAAACCCGATTCCAAAAAAGTTGGGACACTGTACAAATTGTGAATAAAAAAGGAATGCAATAATTTACAAATCTCATAAACTTATATTTTATTCACAATAAAATATAGATAACATATCAAATGTTGAAAGTGAGACATTTTGAAATGTCATGCCAAATATTGGCTCATTTTGGATTTCATGAGAGCTATACATTCCAAAAAAGTTGGGACAGGTAGCAATAAGAGGCCGGAAAAGTTAAATGTACATATAAGGAACAGCTGGAGGACCAATTTGCAACTTATTAGGTCAATTGGCAACATGATTGGGTATAAAAAGAGCCTCTCAGAGTGGCAGTGTCTCTCAGAAGTCAAGATGGGCAGAGGATCACCAATTCCCCCAATGCTGTGGCGAAAAATAGTGGAGCAATATCAGAAAGGAGTTTCTCAGAGAAAAATTGCAAAGAGTTTGAAGTTATCATCATCTACAGTGCATAATATCATCCAAAGATTCAGAGAATTTGGAACAATCTCTGTGTGTAAGGGTCAAGGCCGGAAAACCATACTGGATGCCCGTGATCTTCGGGCCCTTAGACGGCACTGCATCACATACAGGAATGCTACTGTAATGGAAATCACAACATGGGCTCAGGAATACTTCCAGAAAACATTGTCGGTGAACACAATCCACCGTGCCATTCGCCGTTGCCGGCTAAAACTCTATAGGTCAAAAAAGAAGCCATATCTAAACATGATCCAGAAGCGCAGGCGTTTTCTCTGGGCCAAGGCTCATTTAAAATGGACTGTGGCAAAGTGGAAAACTGTTCTGTGGTCAGACGAATCAAAATTTGAAGTTCTTTTTGGAAAACTGGGACGCCATGTCATCCGGACTAAAGAGGACAAGGACAACCCAAGTTGTTATCAGCGCTCAGTTCAGAAGCCTGCATCTCTGATGGTATGGGGTTGCATGAGTGCGTGTGGCATGGGCAGCTTACACATCTGGAAAGGCACCATCAATGCTGAAAGGTATATCCAAGTTCTAGAACAACATATGCTCCCATCCAGACGTCGTCTCTTTCAGGGAAGACCTTGCATTTTCCAACATGACAATGCCAGACCACATACTGCATCAATTACAACATCATGGCTGCGTAGAAGAAGGATCCGGTTACTGAAATGGCCAGCCTGCAGTCCAGATCTTTCACCCATAGAAAACATTTGGCGCATCATAAAGAGGAAGATGCGACAAAGAAGACCTAAGACAGTTGAGCAACTAGAAGCCTGTATTAGACAAGAATGGGACAACATTCCTATTCCTAAACTTGAGCAACTTGTCTCCTCAGTCCTCAGACGTTTGCAGACTGTTATAAAAAGAAGAGGGGATGCCACACAGTGGTAAACATGGCCTTGTCCCAACTTTTTTGAGATGTGTTGATGCCATGAAATTTAAAATCAACTTATTTTTCCCTTAAAATGATACATTTTCTCAGTTTAAACATTTGATATGTCATCTATGTTGTATTCTGAATAAAATATTGAAATTTGAAACTTCCACATCATTGCATTCTGTTTTTATTCACAATTTGTACAGTGTCCCAACTTTTTTGGAATCGGGTTTGTATATATATATATATATATATATATGTGTGTGTGTAGTTTTATATTTCTCCATAGTTTTTAATTTGATTATGCTGTTCGCAGTGCTTCATATGGGATTGTGGCTCCTTCCCTCCCTACAGCTGTTAAGTGCATGTCTTGTATCTTTGTATTTTTGTCCAATTTTATGATTCACCTCGTAGCTGGTTGGCTTGGTTCATGCCTTAATGAAGACTATTTTAAAATCCCTAATGGAAAAAATACTTCCGGAACCAGCGCCGCTGAAAAAGAGGGCGGGCACTGTTGCACTACATTTCATGTTGACTTCCTTTTTTTTTTTTTTTCTTTTACAGGTCCACATTACTGTTTTGGACAACAACGACAACCCGCCCATTTTTTCCCAACCCACCTATGACATCACAATCACAGAGGACACGCCCCCGGACACGGAGGTGGTTCAAGTCTTGGCATCTGACCGCGATGAGCGTCACCGTTTGACCTTTAGTCTCCAGAGCAGCGTTGACCCCAGCAGCATGCGCCTCTTCCGCATCGACTCTAACAGCGGAATCATCTACACGGCTCGCAGACTGGACCACGAGAGCCGAACCCAGCACATCCTCACCATCATGGTAATTCAGGCAAAGCTTTCTCACATAGATATTATGAAAATACTGCATACAATTTATGGTGACATTAATGACTTTCTTTAATTAATCTGTTTTCAAAAATATAAAGACTTGGACCAGTAAGCAGCCTCATAAATAAAAACATATTAACTTTTATTCATTTTATTTTATTTTATTTACAGTGGGGAGAACAAGTATTTGATACACTGCCGATTTTGCAGGTTTGCCCACTTACAAAGCATGTAGAAGTCTGTAATTTTTATCATAGGTACTCTTCAACTGTGAGTGACGGAATCTAAAACAAAAATCCAGAAAATCACATTGTATGATTTTTAAGTAATTAATTTGCATTTTATTGCATGACATAAGTATTTGATACATCAGACAAGCAGAACTTAATATTTGGTACAGAAACCTTTGTTTGCAATTACAGAGATCATACGTTTCCTGTAGTTCTTGACCAGGTTTGCACACACTGCAGCAGGGATTTTGGCCCACTCCTCCATACAGACCTTCTCCAGATCCTTCAGGTTTCGGGGCTGTCGGTGGGCAATACGGACTTTCAGCTCCCTCCAAAGATTTTCTATTGGGTTCAGGTCTGGAGACTGGCTAGGGCACTCCAGGACCTTGAGATGCTTCTTATGGAGACACTCCTTAGTTGCCCTGGCTGTGTGTTTCAGGTCGTTGTCATGCTGGAAGACCCAGCCACGACCCATCTTCAATGCTCTTACTGAGGGAAGGAGGTTGTTGGCCAAGATCTCACGATACATGGCCCCATGCATCCTCCCCTCAATACGGTGCAGTCGTCCTGTCCCCTTTGCAGAAAAGCATCCCCAAAGAATGATGTTTCCACCGCCATGCTTCACGGTTGGGATGGTGTTCTTGGGGTTGTACTCATCCTTCTTCTTCCTCCAAACACGGCGAGTGGAGTTTAGACCAAAAAGCTCTATTTTTGTCTCATCAGACCACATGACCTTCTCCCATTCCTCCTCTGGATCATCCAGATGGTCATTGGCAAACTTCAGACGGGCCTGGACATGTGCTGGCTTGAGCAGGGGGACCTTGTGTGCACTGCAGGATTTTAATCCATGACGGCGTAGTGTGTTACTAATGGTTTTCTTTGAGACTGTGGTCCCAGCTCTCTTCAGGTCATTGACCAGGTGCTGCCGTGTAGTTCTGGGCTGATCCCTCACCTTCCTCATGATCATTGATGCCCCACGAGGTGAGATCTTGCATGGTGCCCCAGACCGAGGGAGATTGACCGTCATCTTGAACTTGTTCCATTTTCTAATAATTGCGCCAACAGTTGTTGCCTTCTCACCAAGCTGCTTGCCTATTGTCCTGTAGCCCATCCCAGCCTTGTGCAGGTCTACAATTTTATCCCTGATGTCCTTACACAGCTCTCTGATCTTGGCCATTGTGGAGAGGTTGGAGTCTGTTTGATTGAGTGTGTGGACAGGTGTCTTTTATACAGGTAACGAGTTCAAACAGGTGCAGTTAATACAGGTAATGAGTGGAGAACAGGAGGGCTTCTTAAAGAAAAACTAACAGGTCTGTGAGAGCCGGAATTCTTACTGGTTGGTAGGTGATCAAATACTTATGTCATGCAATAAAATGCAAATTAATTACTTAAAAATCATACAATGTGATTTTCTGGATTTTTGATTTAGATTCCGTCTCTCACAGTTGAAGTGTACCTATGATAAAAAATTACAGACCTCTACATCCTTTGTAAGTAGGAAAACCTGCAAAATCGGCAGTGTATCAAATACTTGTTCTCCCCACTATATTTATTTATTTTATTATTATTATTTTTTAATCAATCTGTTTTCAAAAGTTTAAAGACTTGGACCAATAAGCAGCCTCACAGATAAATAGATATATAACTATTTTATTTTATTTTATTTTATTTTATTTTATTTTATTTTATTTTATTTTATTTTATTATTTATTTTTATTCTATTTTTTCATCTTATTTAATTTAATTTAATAGAGAGAACAATGTAACTCTCAATAGATAGATAAAACAGGAGAGGTACTTGATTAGTGTTCGTAGTGTGCCTCCCTCCTCTTTCTCTTTCCCGCTCTCCATGCTTGAGTGCAGGTATGACAGGAACAGGAGATTGCTCCTTTCGCTTTGGCAGCCGTCACTAGTTTAATGTCGTTTGCACCTGTGTCGCTCCTTCACTGTGATCTAATTATTGATCTGATCTGTATCACTCCTTGTTTCCGCACTCCCCTGACGAGGGTGAGAGACAGTGAGTGTCATATCTAATAAGCACATGGATATTCCTGCTGCCTGCAAACAGATGAAACTTGTTATTATAATCCAGAGAGAGATGTTATCCACACCGTCTGGCAGTGAACGAGTTTGAGTTTGTTTTTTGTGTGTGTGTGTGTGTGTGTGTGTGTGTGTGTGTATGTGTGTGTGTGTGTACTGCTCTTTGTTTATGTTGGATATTGCTATCTGTCTCAGACAGGGAATCATTTTTGTTTCTAACCTGCCTATCTCTTTATTTCTCACTATCTCTGTCTTTTTGCTTTCTTCATTTTTTTCCATACTAGGTGAAAGATCAAGAGTTCCCGTACAGACGTAGCCTTGCTCGTGTCCTGATTGGTGTAGAGGATGTGAATGACCACGCCCCTCTTTTCACCATGGTGATGTATGATGGACAGGTGTATGAATCAGCTGCACTGGGATCAGCTGTTCTCACTGTGACTGCACTCGATAAGGACAAGGGCCAGAATGCACAAATTAGTTACAGTTTCGACTCAGGTATGCACACGCTCACATACACTACAAAAGTCTGGACACACTTCACTGAATGGACACACTTAACTCAATTTGTCTCATGTCTCATGATAAATTGATAACATTTTGGATAAATGTAAATTGTGTTTACAAATGACTTTACCAATTATTATTATTATATATATTTTTTAATTTGCTTTCTTGAATTAATCTGTGCCGAAGAGTGTAAAGACTTGGACCAGTAAGCATAGATCTATAGACATAAGCCATACACCATAATTCATAAACATATGAATTTCTTTACCAACTAAAAACATTTTTTTTTATATTTAATGGATAAGTTGGACCGTGAAAGAAAAGCAAGCATACATGGATCAATTTTTTAAGAAGCTGAAAAATAGTTTCCCATATTACCATTTTTTCCCATAATTTTAATAACAGTATATTTGTAAGATCTTATTTTTCTTACACTCTTTTTTCCCTCTTTTTTTATTTAGGGAACACAGGGAACACATTCCGGATTGATCCTGTTTTGGGCATCATCTCATTGGCTCGGGAGCTGGACCTGTCAAACATTGGTCACTACGTCTTGTCTGTCAAAGCAACTGATAATGGTTCTCCAGCATTATCATCAACAGCTGTCGTCCGAATCGCAGTCACCTTGTCCGATAACGCTGGTCCCAAGTTTCCCCAAAGTGAATATCAGGCAGAGATTTCAGAAGGTGTTGCCATAGGAGCTTCAGTCATCACAGTGAACGCTCTAAGTCTGTCCACCCTTACCTACGACATTCGCCAAGGCAATGGTCAGAGGACATTCCGCATCAACCAGTACAGTGGAGTGATCACTACACAGAAATCACTGGACTTTGAGACAGTTTCTTCCTACTTGCTAACAGTCACTGCAAGCAACATGGCTGGACAGGCTTCAAATGCTACAATAACAGTTACAGTTCTCGACCAAAACGACAACGCACCAGTGTTCCAACAGCTGCATTACCATGGAAGTATCAGTGAAGGCGCTGGGCTTAACAGTGTTGTGCAAAGTGAAGATAAACCGCTGGTTATACGAGCAACCGATGCTGACCGCAACCATAATGCCCTGTTAGTGTACCAGATCATGGAAGAATCTGCTAGGCGCTTCTTTGCAGTAGATGCCGGGACTGGATCCATAAGGACAATTGCTCAGCTTGACCATGAAACCACACCTACATTCCGTTTCCATGTTAACGTCCGAGACAGTGGACATCCTCAGCTCTCAGCTGAGCAGCCTGCAGAAGTGACTATTGAGGTGCAAGATGTTAACGACTGTTCGCCTAAATTTTCCCAGGATTCCTATGAAGCTGTCCTTCTGCTCCCAACTTATGAAGGTGTAGAAGCCTTACAAGTTCTTGCTACTGATCCTGATGGTAATGGCCAATCAGAGCTCACCTACTCATTGACAGATGGCAGCTTAGAACATTTCAGCATTGAGCCAAGCTCTGGACTGTTGACTGTGAGAAACAGTACATTTAGCAAAGAACGATTTCGCTTTAACATCCGTGTTTCAGACGGACGCTTCTCTAGCACCGCTCTGGTTACTGTCCTGGTACATGAGGCTCTGGACAGTGGGCTGGCTTTTACTCAAAATGTCTACAATTCCAACATTGAGGAGAACAATGACAATATAACAACAGTTGCTGTGGTTACAGCACTAGGGAACAAGTTGAATGAACCACTGCGCTATACTTTGCTGAATGCAGGTGGGAAATTTCGCATCAGGCCAACTTCCGGTGCCATTGAAACTGTTGGAGTCCCGTTGGACAGGGAGGAGAAGGAGGAATATGGACTTTTGGTACAAGCGGGCCGTGAGGAAGATCGTCTCCGTGTTGCAAGGGCGCTGGTCCGAGTTCAAGTCACCGATGTCAACGACAATGCTCCTGTTTTTGTTGGATTGCCATACTATGCTGCTGTGCAAGTAGAAGCGGAGCCTGGGACGGCAATATTTCGAGTGACGGCAGTGGACCGGGACAAAGGACAAAATGGAGAGGTCAGCTACTTTCTACAGGATGAACTGGGACATTTCGAGATGGACCGTGTGAGTGGCGAGCTTCGCTTACGGAGAGCTTTCGAGGCTGATCTCTCCAGTGTGGAATATCAGGTTCTGGTGTTCGCCCGTGACATGGGAACACCACCTCTGTCCTCATCAGTCACCTTTCCTGTTACAGTGGTAAACAGAGCAATGCCAGTATTCGACCGACCATTTTACTCGGTAAAAGTGAGCGAAGATGTACCAGTATGGACTCCAATTCTGGGAATAAACGCCAGCAGCCCTGAAGGCCAGAGTGTCCTTTACACAATCAAGCACGGTGACCCTGGAACGCTCTTCTCCATTGGATTTGACACAGGGGTCATTAGTGTCATCGCTGCCCTTGACTATGAGACCAGCCCTGCCCACAGACTCATCGTTAGAGCAACGGACTGCCTCACAGGTGCTCGTGCAGAAGTGGATGTTGAAGTTACTGTTTTGGATGTCAATGACAACCCTCCAGTGTTTGAGCGGCCCTCGTACAAAGCCGTCATTTCAGAATCTGCCATGATTGGCACTGCAGCCTTGCAGGTGCTCGCAACGGACAGCGACTCCAAGAAAAACGCAGCTATACGGTACCAAATCATTCCAGACCATACCAACAGCACTGACCACTTCCACATTGACAGCAGCAGTGGTCTAATTCTGACCGCTCGCTCCCTGGACCATGAGACCATCCAGCGTTATGTGTTTCTTGTCAAGGCAACAGATAATGGCTTTCCCCCACTGAGCAGCGAAGTGTGGGTCACAGTCGATGTCACAGACACCAACGACAACGCTCCAGTGTTTAACCAACTGCTATATGAAGCCTCAATCAATGAGTTGGCACCCAAAGGGCACTTTGTTACATGCGTACAGGCCTCTGACGCAGACCGCTCAGACGCAGAGCGCTTGCAGTATGGTCTGGTGTCTGGAAACGAAAGGATGCTGTTTGAGCTAGATGCCGCCTCCGGTGTCCTCACCCTGAGTGGCCAGCGACGCATACAGCGCATGCCTTCCACCATCACCTTGAACGTAAGCGTTTCAGACGGTGTCTTCACCAGTACGGCGCAAGTGCATGTTAGAGTAGAGCGAGCTAATCTGCACCCCCCCCAGTTCACCCAAGGCATGTACGAGGCCGATGTGCGGGAGAATGCGCCAGCGGGATCAAAGGTTATCATGATCAGGGCGCAAGATGCTGATCCTGGGCCGTTTGGGGACGTGAGTTATGTGCTGCTCTCAGATGCTGCTCGAGACTTGTTCAGTATTGATGGCAGTGGACAAATTATGACTCTTGAGCGTCTGGACCGGGAAGAACGAAGTGAGATGGTGCTGTCCATTGCGGCTGTGGATGCAGGTGGCCGATCTGGATATTGCAGTGTCCGGGTCACTGTACTAGACGAGAACGACAATGCTCCATTGTTTGGCGCTTCTGAGTACCATGCAAGTGTACGATCTGAGGTTGAACCAGGTACCCTTGTGATGCAAGTGCAAGCTTGGGATGTAGATCAAGGTGCCAACGGACAAGTGAGCTACAGTCTGTACAGTGAGGCCAGCCTGCAGGTTACTGAACTTCTGGATATCGACCCGGACAGTGGCTGGGTTGTCACCAAAGGCAACTTCGCCTCTTTGCGTGGGTCTGTACTGTCCTTTTTCATTAAAGCCTCTGATGGAGGTGCACCTGTTAGACATTCCCTTGTGTCAGTCTACATACATGTTTTGTCCGCCGATGCCCACATACCTTCCTTCAGCCAACCACAATTCTCCTTTACAGTGCCAGAGGACATGCCTATTGGTTCGTTGCTGGGAGCGGTGCATCTACACACCTCAACTAGCCACTCTTCCTTACCAGTAAGCTTCTCAGCAGTGATCGGACAGACTCCAGAGAGTAACAGTGATGGAGTGTTTGTGGTAGACAAAGAAAGTGGCATGATCAAACTAGACAAAGCACTGGATCGAGAGCTGACACAGGCCTATCATTTTAAAGTGATTGCAATGTTGCAGCAGGGACGGTTGGATGCTGTTTCGGCTGTGGATGTGGAGGTCAAAGTACAAGATGTCAATGATAACAAACCTGCATTTGAGTCAGATACCTATGAAGCATCAGTCACTGAGGGTCTTTCTCCTGGAACTAGGATTCTTCAAGTGCGAGCTTTGGATCCTGATTGGGCAGCTAATGGTCAGGTCACGTACAGTCTTGCTCCGCCTGGGTTGCTCGGCGGCTCTGGCGGTGAGGACATTGAAGAACATGGTGCCTACTTTACAATTGACAGCAGCTCTGGTTGGATATCAACACTGAAAGGGCTGGACCATGAACAGAGCCCAGCCCACAGTCTTACAGTCTGGGCATTTGACCTAGGAGATCCTGCTAGCCAGTCGTCCTCAACTACTATAACTATAGCAGTGAGCGACTCCAATGACAACACACCGCAGTTTCTTCAGCCCCGTTACTTCGGAAGCGTACGTGAGAGTGATGCACCTGGTGAAGTGGTGGCAGTACTTAACACACGGGACAATGACAGCTCACCTGGAAACAGACAAGTCACCTATCATATTACAGGTAAGAACTTTTGGAGCTGGCAAAAAAAAACTTTAACTTCATTTCCTTCCTACACTGCAGAAAATCATGTTCTTAATTAGTTTTCCAATTAAAATATGGAAAAACCTTTGAAACGATACATTTTCTAGAAAAGCAACACTGAGTAAGATATGTAAGGGATAGTTCACACAAAAATAATAATTATGCCATCGTTTACTTACCCACCTGTCGTTCCAAACCCTTTTGACTGACTTCTGACTTCTGTGGTACACACAAGAAGATATTTAGATAAATGTTTTTTTTGTTCATACAATGAAAGTCAATGGGGATCAGTGTTGTTTTAAACGCTATTGCCTTTCATTGTATGTACAAAAACAGTTCAGTATTCCTCAGAATGTCTTTGAGTTCCACAGAAATTGGTTTGGAATGAGAATGAGGGTGAGTAAATGATGACAGAATTTTCTTTCTTTTTTTCGGTTTGGCTATTTCAGCTACTCCTATTTACATGTGGATAAAATCAAGCAACAACCATGCAGTTTCCTTAGACAAACATCGGTTCCAGCTTGACAATGCCCCGTACACACACATACACACACAAAAGAGAGAAGACAAACTGCCTTTTCATGCACATGGTTTTAAAATTGTTCAACAAGCACGTATAGTTAGGGTGCCCTAATACCGTCTCCCATGTAGTATAACTGTGTGAGTGTGTGCTCTCAATCTAAACATAGCCTATTTTTCTGAAGCCCTGTTCTGCATGTAAGCATAATGTAGAACAATGCTATTATGGAATGTCAGAAGTCCACATTAATTACACCTCATTCATCCTTCCCTGATAATGGATTATTCGCTCTAGGGCTACTAACTGGATTTTGCGGGAGGACGCAGACTTGCTTTTTGCTGGAGAGCAAAACCACACTCGTTTTATAAGGATTTTATTAAAGCTGTGATGCAACTGCATGTAAATTATATGCGGATGCGGATTTGCGATAGGGAAGCGCATCACTTCACTTCACGAAACATAATACAGTGACATTTCCGAAAGCAGTAGTTTAGGTGGATAGTATCTTTCAAAAGGGCAAATATAAACCTCCTCCTTATCAGCATCTAGCTCAGCCAGCTTTAAATATACTTTTATATTCAGGCAGTGTAGAACACCTTGCTTGGTGACAAGAAACAGATTGCGCACACAATCACGCACATACACACCTTGCACATGCTCCTAAGCAGCACACACTTGTAAATTAGGCGCTCAAAAACTCATAACATTGAATTAGGGAGCTGCCTTGTTCTATAATTCATGTTTTTTCCACACACACACACACACACACACACACACACACACATATGCACACAAACACAGAAACACACTTCTTGGCCTGAACAGAATTTCGATTAAGCTCAACCTTTATGCTGTGATCATGATTTAGACTGTGCTGCCACCAGCAGGAGCAGTATTTTTAACTAGATTTACCACGCACACACACACACACACACACACACACACACACACACACACACACACACACACACACACTCTCTCACAGGCTCTGACTCTTAACTAAATTGCTGCCCACAGCACTGAAACTAAAGTAAACATTGCGACACTAGCAGTTTAGTTGCTAATTGTTGTCTAATTGTTGTTTGTGTTGTACCATGAATTTTTTACTGAATATTGACTTCTCTGTCGTGTCTAAATATCTATATCTATATCTATATATATATATATATATATATATAATAGTAATATAAATAAATCTAAAATATAATAAATATCCAATTAAGTAAATAAAAACAAGTAAAAAATATATTTATGTAAACGCACACATAATACTATATATAGTTTTGAAGCCTAAAAGATTAAAAGATCCCTATTCATTGTATTTGCATGGGGAATAATTCAGCCTTCAGAGTGAGTCATACACGTTTTGATTTTAATATTTGGGTGAACCATCCCTTTAATTAAATCATAGCCCACAGCATGTAAACTAAAGTAAACTTTGTGACACAAGCCCTTGTGTAATTGGCATGTGTTCTACTGAGAATAGGTCTCTTTTCTTCTCTCTCTCTCTCCCTCTTTCTCAGACCCTCTTCGCCTTTCTACTTCCCTATAGTCCACACTTTCATAACGTTTAAAATCCTCTAGTTCAAGACAAACTCAAAGGTCAAACAGACTCTAATACACTTCTCACAGCCCAGCGGCACAAACTGGCTCAAAGAACTGCACACCGTATCATAATACACACCAGAGGGAAAGAAAGAGGCAAATGTACAAACAGATTTGAGCTACCCCAACATCTTTACTCTCCTTAGGAAGAGAGCATTGTGGGTAAATTCACCTCTCAGGGTATTTTACTGCTGTGTTCAACAAAGCACAGAGCAATTAAACATTAAATAGTTACTCTGTGGTAGTTAATTAGATCATTTGAACTTTTATTTAGAGATTCTCTCCTGAAAGTCGTTTAAGGGTTCATAAAGGATATCTTAAACCGTGTTAGACCAGCAAGACTGTGTATCTCATTTTAACAGCAGTGCTGAATATCCCCGCCGTAACAGCTAAGACTTAACAGCCGTTAAATAGCTCTTCATTTTGCTGTCTGGTAAAGGTGAAAGTTCACTACAGAAACACTAATCGACCAGAACTGAGATTAAATGGCTTTAAACACATCAGTTCAATTTAATTGCTTAACAAGAAATAATAAATATGCTGTTTGAGAGAAATATTTTATGCAGTTGTGTATATATATAGTTGATTTTCGAACCTGCCATAAAGACTGTGTCTGATCCATAGACTGTAAAAAAAGATGGACGACGCCCCTTCACTATCTTCCATTGGAGAAAAGTGAAACCGGCAATGTCCGAATATGCCGCTGACATCTTGTGCTGATTTGGGACCTGATTCTGCGCAGTAGTGACCTCGGCACCTGAGTCTGCGCAGTAGAGAGCAGGAAGTAGAGCCGCGTTATCAAAACTCCGCCCACACTCCCGCAGTATCTGTTAGTACAGTTTACTGCAGAACAACTCATTATGTCGATGTGAAATAAACAGTTATGGAAATGTAGAAATTAAAGCTAAAGCTCAAATCTCCTCCCGAAAATCCCGAAAAAAAAGTCTGTTGGTGCCTCAGTGACAACTTTGCTCAGAGAAGCTGTCAATCTCAGCTGTCAATCATGACGTCAAACCCCCGTTTTTATAGCATCAAGTAACTAATTAAAACCAAACTTATTTAAAAAAACAACACTTGAACTAACATCAGCATGATAAAAACTACCTAAAATGACAGAAAAAATGTTCTTTGGAAAAAAATGAATGTATTTGAAGTGTAATTTGATTGTTTAGTTTGTCTCGCGTCCCATTAGATTACATGGAGGGGGCAGGGTTTATGAGCTATACTTGGACCAGCCACCTGGGGGCGATCGAGACGCTTTGGCTACACTTTTCAGGACGTGTGTGGCACACTGGGTCTGATCAGATGAAGTACCTCCTTCATTCAATTACATTTTTTGTCGCCCAATTCAGTACAATTCTAATTACATTCTATTCACATTCCATTTATTTCCACAATATGTTATTTTTCTCCAAGCACCCATATATTAATAACAAACATTTAATGTAGCTTCAGAATATTTTTATACGCTACCTTTTAAAAGTTTGGGGTCAGTAAGAGTTTTTAGCGTCTTTTATCCACACCCAGGCTGCATTTATTTGATTAAAAAATACAGTAAAATCAGTAATATTGTAAAATATTATTACAATCCCCAAACTCCAAACTTTTGAACAGTAGTGTATATTGCTTTTTCACTAAAAACAATATCAAATATCATGAGATTTAAAGACTGCAAAAAAAGCTTTTCTTATTTAGTATTCTTGTCTTGTTTCCAGTCTAAATATCTAAAAAATCTTAAATCAAGATGCATTTACTAGATAAGTAAAATTACATAAGATATTTTTTCTTGTTTTCTGGAAAATAAAATCAAAATGAAGGGAGTTTTTGCTTAAAACAAGCAAAATTCTCTGCCAGTGGAGTAAGAAAAATAATCTTGTTTCTGATTGAAATCTTGTTTCTTGTTTCTGTCCCAAACAGAAATCGTCTTTATTTAAGAATTTGTAGATATTTGGACTGGAAACAAGTCAAGAATACTTAGTAAGAAAATATTTTTTTGCAGTGAAATGATAAATGACACTTGTGGTTGCTGTAGGACACCTGTGTGAACATGAGCAGACTGTAATATTTGATGATATAATGCAGTGACATTTGTGTTATATTGCATTACACACAGCAGAAGGTTTCGAGCGATTGCTTATAAAGCACAGAAAAAGCATGCAGTTTGTCGAAGTCATGCTATACAGTCCCTCGACCCAGTGTGCGAGAGCGTGGGATGAGAGAAATGAAGTCGGAAGGCGTCCAGGCCTTTGTTGACGCGTCTCTGATAGAAGCTGTTCTGTGTTATCAGCCCCCAGCTGAGTTAAATTACACTCTTTATTAGATGAATAAGGCAGCGTGTGTTTGTACTATGAGTGTACAGTAATTGGATGCTTGTCAACGCGGCTGCTTTGATTATAGAGTCGTTTCTATTTAACTCTTGTTCTCATTTTTTTCTCTCTTTCCACCTCTGTCTGCTTGAGGTTTAAAAGATGACCTGTCCTAATGAGCCGGGTAGGGCTGCAGTCCGTGTGATAAATCAGGAAGGCTGTTATGTGGACGTAATTGATGGCAGTGCTTTTCATTTAAATGTGAATATAAAGAACTGATTATTACAATTCATACTAATGAGCGTGTCATCATTGAGAGGACTAATGGAGGTTATTAAGACATGCAGATAATCCTGGAAGTGAGCGTGTGTTGTGTTACAATCGGTAGTGGATTTTATTGCTGCTTAAATTGTCACAGACTATTGAGAGATTAACTGTCCCGTGTAATCTCTTCTCTCTATCTCTCTCTGTGTGTGTGTGTGTGTGTGTGTGTGTAGGTGGGAACAGAGGCGGTGTGTTCGCTCTGGGTCTGGTTCAGGGAGAGTGGAAGCTGTACGTTAAACGACCGTTAGACCGCGAGGAACAAGACCGGTACCTTATCAATGTCACGGCGACAGACGGCCTGCACGTTTCCATGGCAACCGTAGAGGTCATGGTCATGGACACCAACGACAACAGCCCCGTCTGTGACCCGGTGAGTAAAACATTTAACCCTGCAAAGGCTACGGTATCATATTTGATATGCCTCAACATGATCAAAACGGTTTTAAAACCTGCTGTGCACATTCCTACTGTCGTCTGATTGATAGTTTATACTTTTTTAGGAAGCAAAATGCCGTTTAGTGTAATTTATAAAAATGTCAGGTCGTGGTGCACATGGTGTGCACATTACTGTGAACTCTTTACTGAAGTAAACGTAAGATTAACTTAATAACGTTGTATTTCAAGATGAACACTTACTGGACTGAATCAGCTTAGGTTTACTTTTTTTTTTTAATTGATTGATTGATTGATTGATTGATTCTAATGTATCAAATATTATCCATCAGGCTTTTGAGGAACGTTTATTTGGCCATTTAACTAATGTCTCAATCATTATTGTATTGCATCTTACTTTCTGGCCATATAAATGTCAGCATCTGCACCAAATTGCATAGTTCTGCTCAGTTTGAGCCTTTGAATAAAATTGAGGTGTTTTTTCCTCCTTGAGTATGAGCTCCATATTCTCACTATGTCATGCTATATAAGCCATAAAAGCCTGATGTATCAAATATGATATTAAAAAAAAAAACACGTCAACTTACATTTATATACTTAGGCCTTGTCCACGCTAATATGTTTTTGTTTGAAAATATCTTTTTCTCTCCGTTTTGGTCTTCCATCCACATTGAGACTGCGTTTTTGTCAACAAAGACAGAGCTTAATGTAGATGTAGCCTATATATATATATATATATATTGCCAAACATTTTGGGACGTCTGCCTTTATGAACTTTAATGACATCCCATTCTTAATCCGTAGGGTTTAATATGGAGTTGGCTCACCCTTTTCTGGGAAGGCTTTCCACAAGGTTTAGGAGTGTGTTTATGGGAATTTTTGACCATTCTTCTAGAAGCGCATTTGTGAGGTCAGGCACTGATATTGGACGAGAAGGCCTGTCTCGCAGTCTCCGCTCTAATTCATCCCAAAGGTGTTCTGTCGGGTTGAGGTCAGGACTCTGTGCAGGCCAGTCAAGTTCCTCCACACCAAACTCGCTCATCCTTGTCTTTATGGACCTTGCTTTGTGCACTGGTGTGCAGTCATGTTGGAACAGGAAGGGGCCATCCCCAAACTGTTCCCACAAAGTTGGGAGCATGAAATTGTCCAAAATGTCTTGGTATGCTGAAGCATTAAGAGTTCCTTTCACTGGAACTAAGGGGCCAAGCCCAACCCTTGAAAAACAACCCCACACCATAATCCCCCCTCCACCAAAATTCACACTTGGCACAATGCAGTCAGGCAAGTACCATTCTGCCAGACAGAGAAGTGTGATTCGTCACTCCAGAGAACACGTCTCCACTGCTCTAGAGTCCAGTGGCGGCGTTCTTTACAACACTGCATCCGACACTTTGCATTGCACTTGGTGATGTAAGGCTTGGATGCAGCTGCCCGGCCTTGGAAACCCATTCCATGAATCTCTCTACGCACTGTTCTTGAGCTAATCTTAAGGCCACATGAAGTTTGGAGGTCTGTAGCTATTGACTCTGCAGAAAGTTGGTGACTTCTGCGCACTGTGCGCCTCAGCATGCACTGACCCCGCTCTGTGATTTTACGTGGCCTACCACTTCGTGGCTGAGTTGCTGTTGTTCCCAATTGCTTACACATTTGTTATAATAGTACTAACAGTTAGCCGTGGAATGTTTAGTAGTTTGCATGCCTAAGTGCTTGATTTTATACACCTGTGGCCATGGAAGTGATTGGAACACCTAAATTCAATGATTTGGAGGGGTGTCCCAATACTTTTGCCAATATAGTGTATATGTCAGGCTTTACATGGTAAAAGTTTTTAGTTGGTTAAAAAAACTAATTAGTGCGTTTTTTAAACATGTTCGCTTGACAGTTTCAGATCTACATGGTAAACATGAATGATTACAAGCCAAAGCCAGGAATATTTTTGGAACCAGTGAGTCCACTTACGCCAGCCAAGAAGTTCAGTGGAAATTATCTAAAGCATAAAACATGACCTTGTTCAAATGAGGTCAAGCAGAAAATTAGGTCAGTCTGTTTAGCAGGGGACATTTAGGTTCTAAGTCTCAAAACTTAGTGAGCTGCCTAGCTACGCAGTATTTTTGAGCATTATGGGTGCATAATTTTTGGGCAAATCAATAATGAAATGTTCATACTTGAATGAAACATTCAACGGTGTTTGTACTGTATATAGTTGCATTTGAACTACAGTATAATGTGCCTACTTGCCCAAAAAATTCTAATCAAAGCATTAAGTGCACCTATAATGGCCAAAATGTTCAAATTAGATATTCAAATGTGCCCACGATGGCCCAAAACAATTAAATTAGGTCTTCATGCGTGCCTATAATGGTCAATAATGATTTAATTGAATATTTGAATGTTCCTATGATGCACCTATGATGTCCAAAAATCATCAAATTTAAAGTTTGAATGTTTCCTATATTAGCCAAAAATATTTTAATGCTCATATGATAGTCATAGTTTATGACTGCCTATAATGACCAAAAATTATTGAATTGAACTTTTGAATGTTCCTATGATGGCCAAAAATGATCAAATCAGATATTCAAACAATTGAAACGATCATATGCAAATGATAGCCAGATATGATCTAAGTGAACGTTTGAATCTACATACTATGGCCAAAAAACGTTTGAATGCCCCTATCATGTCCAAAAATGATAAAACAACTATAATGACCAAAAATGATCTAATTGAATGTGCTTATGATGGCCAAGCATGTTTGCATCCACCTATGATGGCCAAGAATGTTCAAATCAGATTGAATTGTCAAATTGAGCATTTGAATGTACCTGCAATGGTCCAAAAACATTTTCAGGCACATATGATGGCCAAAAATGTTCAAATGTGTATATGATGACCAGAAATTATTGACTTTTGAAAACGTTTGAATGCTCTTGTGATGGCCAAAAATCAGATGTTTCTATGTGCCTATAATGACCAAAAAATATTGAATTGAACATTTGAATGTTCCTGTGATGCACCTATGATGACCAAAAACGTTCAAATCAGATGTTCAAACATGCGAATGAAGGTCAGACATTATCATTTTGAACGTTTGAATCTACCCACTATGGCTAAAAATGTTTGATTGCCCCTATCATGTCCAAAAACCATATGTGCCAATAACGACCAAAAATGATCTAATTGAATGTTTGAATGTGCCTGCAATGGTCCAAAAATGCTTGCATGCACATATGATGGCCAAAAATCTTCAAATGAGTATATGATGGTCAGAAATGTTTGACTTGAACATTTGAAAGTGACTATGATGGACAAAAGCGTTTGCATGCACTTGTGATGGGACAAAAAGAATCAAAACAAATGTTTATATGTGCCTATATTGGCCAAAAATGATTGAAATGAATGTTTGAATGTACTTACGATGGCCAAAAATGTTCAAAGCAAAGCATTCAATACCTATAATGGCCAAAAACGTTCAGACGTGCCAATGATGGTCACATTGAAAGGCCAAAAATGTTTGAATGCACCTGTGATTGTTCAAAAAATCTTGTTTTTACGTGCTTATAATTGGCCAAAATGATTGAAGTGAACATTTGAATGTTCCTTTTATGCTCCTGAAAAACTTTTAAATCAAATGTTCAAACATGCATATGATTGCCAAGAATAATCGAATTGAGTGTTTGAATATACAGTGGGGAGAACAAGTATTTGATACACTGCTGATTTTGCAGGTTTTCCTGCTTACAAAGCATGTAGAGGTCTGTAATCCAGAAAATCACATTGTATGATTTTTAAATAATTAATTTGCATTTTATTGCATGACATAAGTATTTGATCACCTACCAACCAGTAAGAATTCTGGCTCTCACAGACCTGTTAGTTTTTCTTTAAGAAGCCCTCCTCTCACTCCTCCTCCTTCTCCACTCATTACCTGTATTAACTGCACCTGTTTGAACTCGTTACCTGTATAAAAGACACCTGTCCACACACTCAATCAAACAGACTCCAACCTCTCCACAATGGCCAAGACCAGAGAGCTGTGTAAGGACATCAGGGATAAAATTGTAGACCTGCACAAGGCTGGGATGGGCTACAGGACAATAGGCAAGCAGCTTGGTGAGAAGGCAACAACTGTTGGCGCAATTATTAGAAAATGGAAGAAGTTCAAGATGACGGTCAATCTCCCTCGGTCTGGGGCACCATGCAAGATCTCACCTCGTGGGGCATCAATGATCATGAGGAAGGTGATGGATCAGCCCAGAATTACACGGCAGGACCTGGTCAATGACCTGAAGAGAGCTGGGACCACAGTCTCAAAGAAAACCATTAGTAACACACTAAAATCCTGCAGCTCACGCAAGGTTCCCCTGCTCAAGCCAGCGCATGTCCAGGCCCGTCTGAAGTTTGCCAATGACCATCTGGATGATCCAGAGGAGGAATGGGAGAAGGTCATGTGGTCTGATGAGACAAAAATAGAGCTTTTTAAGGATGAGTACAACCCCAAGAACACCATCCCAACCGTGAAGCATGGAGGTGGAAACATCATTCTTTGGGGATGCTTTGCTGCAATGGGGACAGGACGACTGCACCGTATTGAGGGGAGGATGGATGGGGCCATGTATCGTGAGATCTTGGCCAACAACCTCCTTCCCTCAGTAAGAGCATTGAAGATGGGTCGTGGCTGGGTCTTCCAGCATGACAATGACCCGAAACACACAGCCAGGGCAACTAAGGAGTGGCTCCGTAAGAAGCATCTCAAGGTCCTGGAGTGGCCTAGCCAGTCTCCAGACCTGAACTCAATAGAAAATCTTTGGAGGGAGCTGAAAGTCCGTATTGCCCAGCGACAGCCCCGAAACCTGAAGGATCTGGAGAAGGTCTGTATGGAGGAGTGGGCCAAAATCCCTGCTGCAGTGTGTGCAAACCTGGTCAAGAACTACAGGAAACGTATGATCTCTGTAATTGCAAACAAAGGTTTCTGTACCAAATATTAAGTTCTGCTTTTCTGATGTATCAAATACTTATGTCATGCAATAAAATACAAATTAATTACTTAAAAATCATACAATGTGATTTTCTGGATTTTTGTTTTAGATTCCGTCACTCACAGTTGAAGAGTACCTATGATACAAATTACAAACTTCTACATGCTTTGTAAGTGGGCAAACCTGCAAAATCGGCAGTGTATCAAATACTTGTTCTCCCTACTGTACCTACCATGGCCAAAAATGTTTGAATGCACCTATAATAAAGTAAATTAGATGTTCAAATGTAACTACAATGTTCAAAAGCGTTTTGTTACGCTGATGTAATGAGTGTGTTTGTGTGTGTAGGCCATGTATTCGGTGTCTGTGTCTGAAGACGTCCCCCTGAATAAGCAAATCCTCCAGGTCAAAGCCACAGACGCTGACGCTGGCTCAAACGCACAGATCCAGTTTTCCCTGTTCGGTTCTGGAGCAGAAGACTTCATCATACATCCGCACACAGGTTTGTGAGTCGTCGGGTTCAAAGAGACGTCCTGTTTTGCTGTTTGCTTAAAAGTGTCTTTCTCACACTGCAGGCGAGCTAAGGACAGCCATGGCGCTGGACCGTGAAAAGGTTGCGCGGTACTCTCTGGTTGCCCGTGCGACGGACGGCGGCGGTTTGTGGTGTGAAGCTGAGGTGATGGTGGTTCTCTTGGACGTGAATGACAGTCCACCGATGTTTAGCATGCCCCATTACACCACTAGCGTCTACGAGAACACCGCCACTAAAGCTCTGCTGACCCGAATACAAGCCATAGACCCTGATCTGGGTATGAGCATGTTATTTTGATGCATTTGAGTTTCGACAGCATGAAAAATTTACCATTTTAGTTAACAGTTTATAGTAAAAGAGAGATAACTAGCTTATAACTACTATTTAGAAACCAAATTAATCTCTTTTTGGTGTAGTTTTATTGATATAAAATCCTGCATGTGTTTTTTATTTTGCAGGTGTTAATCGTAAAGTGGTTTATTCCCTTGTTGACTCGGCCGATGGATTCTTCTCCATTGATAAATCATCCGGGATTGTGGTTTTGGAGCGTTTGTTGGACCGTGAGGTTCAGTCTTCGTACCATATAATGGTCCGTGCATCAGATCAAGGCGTTCCCGTTCACCTTTCCTCTCTCGCGAACATCACTATTACGGTTATGGACATTAACGACAACCCGCCTGTGTTTGAGAGGAGGGACTATCTGGCAACGCTTCCTGAAGATGTCGCAGTGGGTACGGAAGTGGTACAAGTTTACGCTGCGAGTAAAGATATTGGCACCAATGCTGATATATACTACAACATCAGATCCGGAAACCAACAGGGCCATTTCACCATTAACATCAATACAGGTGAGATGCATTACATAAGATTATAGGGGTGGGCGATATACCGGTAGACACGATTAACCGGTAGAATTTTTTTCCAACTGGTAGAGATTTTGGACTATCGTCTCTATCACTGTTATGCTCACGTGACGTTGCTGTGCTGCGCGGTCACGAAAGCTTATCGTTTGCATGCGTTTTTAAGCATTGCGGTATAAAAACAGTTGATTTTAAATTGGCGAAGCACAATTAACAGCAAAAGAAAACGTCTCGGTTACGTATGTAACCCTCGTTCCCTGAAGGAGGACAAATTGGGATCACTTCTGTGAGCCCCTATCAGCTTAGAGTGTATAGAGAATGGGCCAATGGCCATTGGCGTGCGAGATTTGCATCTCGCGCTCCGCCCTGCAGCGCGGGTATAAATAAGGAAGCGGATGCAGCGCACATACAGCGAACTAGTGACTCGGCCATGCAGTAATGGTACAGCAACCGTGGCGACGGGACGTACGTCTCCGTTCCCTCCTTCAGGGAACAAGGGTTACATACGTAACCGAGATGTTCCCTTTCAGTCGCCACGGCTATTGCCACTTCCAGCGCCCCGCGTAAGCCCCTCAGACCCCCGTGAGGGAGAGTCACTGCTGCTGTTCCGCAAGACCCACTCAGCAGAGTATTGGATAACGCTGGGAAAATTTTAATTTCATACATTCATTTCTTATTCAAACAAAATCCTATAATCCAGCCATCTCCTCCCTTCCTCTTTCATCCTCATCCTTTTCACCAAAAATGTATTTTAGGTGGACAGGTCAATACAGTACAAAGAACATCAAACACCACACGGAACAAAATATCTTCTCATCTCATCTCACCTCACTCAGTGCGCAGTTATTTGTTGCGTAGTGCCGTGAGTTCAAGTAAGCCAGATATGCACAGATTCTGCGCAATACGCTGTACCATGATGACTCACGAGTTGAGTATTTGCGCTAAATCTGCTTTTTGCCGACTAATTGGGCTTGAATGGTTAAATACACGTGTCAAAATGAACAGGTATTTGCAAGTAAACTGAGTCATTTATGTCTTATGTAAACACTTGAGAGAGAAAATGCATGGGCATAATGGATCCGTGCAGTCGGTGACAGCAACCAAATTTACCTGCTTTACTTTACATGTGCAAGCATAATCTTTTGTGAAGGGTCATTTCATTACGGTTGTTGTATCGTTCCATCTAAACTGGTTATATCTCTTATGCCTAAGAGTGAATGTTTTATGAGCAGTAGGATAACCATATGCATCCGCACAGCAGGGCCGAAGCACGACCAAAACAATGTTCTTCTGCAAAATACATTGTTTTTTAACCACTAGAGGGCCAAAAGTTACATAGTGTACCTTTTAATTAGATGGCCAAAAATTGAATTGAAATTGAATATTTGAAGTTGGTTATAATATAAATGATTTTTTTATTTTTTTTTATTGATATAATATATTTATGTAATAATTATAATAAAACATTTTTTTTTTAATTTATTTATATATCTGATATATTCAGTCTGTATTGAGTTATATGTTTACTTTTGTGCTGCATACAGGTGCCATCTCTGTATCTCGACCGCTAGACTTTGAGTCCTGCAAGGATTATTTCCTGACGGTGGAGGCCACGGATGGCGGGACTCCGCCCCTCAGTGCTGTTACCATGGTGAACATCAACCTGACAGATGTCAATGACAACGCCCCCATGTTCAGCCGCGACGCCTACAGCGTGTCTATTAGTGAGGACGCTAACATAGGAGACACTGTGGTCAAGGTAACCGGTCATGAAATTCACATCCGTCTTATTTTTGTCTTTTGAGACCCGCATTAGAATTTGGCCTTTTGTCACGGTTGCCTAGGTGACCGCAGAAGACGTCGACAGCCAAGCGAATGGTGACATCCTGTATTCCATCGTCAGTGGCGACCGAGAGAACCAGTTCTTCATTGAGCCAATCACAGGCCAGATCAAAGTCAACAAGCAGCTGGATCGAGAAACGGTGAGGAACGTGGGACAAAATCCCACAAAGACTTTATTTTAAATGACACAGATCAGGGAACAGCCTAAGACAAGAAGAAATCAAATCTTTCACGGCAGATATCCACACATGAAAGCCTTTAATAACAGACATGGTTCTAGGGATTAATTTATTATGAAAGACACCTTGTGTCTGAGATTAAAATAATGGTATTACACCTGTAAAACCCTTACATAACAGATAAAAAAAAAAAGCCTGGAGTTTGATCGATTGGGTGACTGAGACAGATTCTGCTACATTTTTAACACAAATTTGTCCCTGGTTGTGTTACAAACTTCTATTGTATTTTTGCATAAGTTTTTTTTTTCCAAGTGCACATAATGTTATATCACTGTGACCACTAGATGGGGCTAAAGCTTATTTAGATGATATGCAAAGTTTCCTTTTTAGGCTCATGTCAATTAGCTTAATGAAGTCATTGTTGGTTTCAGCTTACTGAGTCTGTTCAATTATAGATGGTTAAAGGGGGTCAGATCATTTCCTGGCTCTTTTGAAATATGACTTTGATGTATGATGTATGATGTAGACATCCTCTATTAACTTTCAGTGTAAATCCTGTGTAAGTCCATTATTTGTAACTAAGCTGCAAAAAAGAGAGAAAATATAATGATTAATTTAGGAAAAGAATCCCGTTTGAATAGTGTTTAACTTTATAAGTGGAGTTTTGGGAGAAAATAAAATGCCACAAATGTCTAAAATTCAGTCCCTTTAATGAACAGCAAATGAGAATTAATTCAAAATGGCTGACTTTCTGTTGTGTTTGGGGCTTCGCTCCAAGAGACTTTTTTGTAGGCATTGAGACATTACATGTATGTACCGAATTTCGTACACGTACACAAAACGTAGCAGGAGGGGCTCTTCATTGAATTTTTGGGGGTTGCGCTATTGAGCCATTTTGCCACACCTAATTCTAATACCAATATCAAATGTAAATTGTCCCCAGTTCTGACGCATGTGCAAAGTTTCATGAGCTTTTAAGCATGTTTAGGCCCTCAAAAATGCGATGCCCTCATTTCGGAGGAGAAGAAGAAAAAAGAGAGCAATTCTGTCAGGACCACTACCATCAAAGATGATTGACAATTAGCATACAGTTCGGATTGGCGGTATGGTTCTGTTCTCGGCAAGAATTCCCTGCGCATCCACGCAGCCTAGCATGGATAAGAGCAGGGAGAGCAGCAATAACCCCCCTTAGGCTAAACAGAACAGAACCAACATAATGTATTGCAGATATCATTAATGTCAATATTTAAATGTACAAAATAATTCTGGAATTTAGTCTGATTCAAGGGGAATCAGAATACCAAATCCTGACTGGACGAGAGGAGGAGCTGGGGATGGAGGAGGGTAAATGAGCTCTGGAGAAACGCGATAGCTGCTGATAGTACTGAAGGAGCTTATATATGTATGCTGTGATAGACATCGTATCCCTATAGGTAGACGTGATCAGCTGACAGTCAGCTGATGCGAGCTTGACTGACGTGACCTGCCAGAACTGACGCTACGCTTGATTTTCAAGAGTGTCCTCGCACCATTGATCCTTGGGCCCTAAATAGTAAAAAGAAGAGAGACTGAGAGCAAGTTAAAAAAATTAGTTACAAACTCAATTTGATGATCTGCCAGCTTCTCATGGACTTCTTATGACACCATGAAAGAGAATATATAGATGTGTGTTCATCTCTCTTTACTTTGAACTCTCTTTTCATCTCTTATTCTGTATGTTTTATCTCTCTCTCTCTCTCTCTCTCTCTCTCTCTCTCTCTCTCTCTCTATCTATCTATCTATCGCTCTCTCTGTATCTGTAGATGGCTGGTTACTCGTTGTCCATCAGAGCTCTTGACAGCGGGACACCAGCCATGTCCTCAACCATTCAGGTCAACATCGACATCTCTGACGTCAACGACAACCCACCCACCTTCACCCCAGCCAATCACACTGCGGTTATACAGGTACGATAATGAGCGATGGGTAAATCAGCCAATCACGTCCAAGTAAATTCATCAGTTTAACACAAGCTTTACTCAACAACAGGAGAACAAGCCTTTGGGAACAAGTGTCCTGCAGCTGTCCGTCGTCGATAAGGACGCCAGCCACAACGGCCCCCCTTTCAATTTCCATATCCTCTCAGGAAATGAGGGGGCGTGGTTTAAACTGGATAGAGAGGGGCTGTTGACGTCCAATCAGGTGTTTCGTAGGTCAGAAGGCACAGAATACATCATTCACGTGCAGGTAATGTAAAATGCTGGACAAAAATTTGCTTAGTTTCACAGAATGCAAGTTATTTCAATCTTGATTATACACTACCGTTCAAACATTTATGATTGGTAACATTTTTTAATATATTTTTTGAAGGAAGTCTCTTGTGCTCATTTGATTAAAAAAAAAAAATACAGTAAAAACATATTATTAATAATTTAGTAAAAACATATTATTACAATTTAAAGTAACTGTTTGCTATTTAAATATATTTTAAGATCTAATTTATCCCTGTGATCAAAGCTGAGTTTTCAGCATCATTACTCCAGTCTTCAGTGTCACATGATCCTTCAGAAATCATTCTAATAAAAGAAAATTTCTTATTATCAATAATTCTTTTTTTTTGGAAACCATGATACTTTTTTCAAAATTGTTTGATGAACAGAAAGTTCAAAAGAACAGCATTTAAAAAAATATAAAGCATACAAACATTATAAATGTCTTACTGTCACTTCCTTTTATCCTTATATGATTTATGCAAATGACATGGAGAATTATTATATTTTAAAACAAGCTGCATCTCAAAATATTCAGTACAAATAATCTTTCTGTATCCTCTAATTGTTCTGTGGTTTGATTGACGCTTGATTCAGCCAATCACTGTCTGCCGTTTCACACTATAGGCCAGTGATTCGGGTAGGCCGCCCCTGTCGTCGATGGCGAGCGTGTTGGTGCGTGTGATAGAAGAGAGCGTTCATAAGCCAGTGGCGTCACCTTTACACGTGCACATTGTAACCATGGAGGACGAGTTTCCAGGAGGTGTAATCGGTCAGATACACGCGACAGACCAGGATGCATTTGATATACTGACCTACGGACACACACACCAGCAGAGCAGCCTTTTCAAGGTATTTGAGTGTGTGTTCCATTGGTTTGCCTTTTCTTTATGCACACGTCATGTTTGTATTTTGACAGTTTTTCATCTTTTAGATTAGGCGTTCCCAAACTTTTTAGTCTCCTAAACCCCTACAACTTCAAATAAATGCAATTAATAATGCAATTTTTATAAACTCAAAGTGTTATAGTTTAATTGTTTATCAGTACAAATCAAAAGTAGTAATTTTTACAAAAGAAAATTTACATTTTAGAACGACAATAAAGTCATCAAATCTATAAAAATAACAGTGGAAATTATGCAAGACCAAAAAATTCTAAATTCAAATGTAGCTTCTTCAAGGTTCATGCTTAAATTTTTTATTTTAGTTTTGTTTTTGTAGAGAAATTTGTATTCGTAAAATGTGTATATAAAAATTAAATGTTTTTATAATTATGAGAATCATTGATTCAGTTATGTACATACAATTTTTTATTTTATTTTATTTTATTTTATTTTATTTTATTTTATTTTATTTTATTTTATTTTGGCATGAGTCAATATTTTTAGTCCATTTTCCCATAAGAAAAAGACTTCTAATGTGTATATTTACTAAAATGTAATTTTACTCATTGTACTTTTGATTTCAAGGGGTCATTTGTAAATCTATTTCTCGTATTGTTATGTGTGGTTACACTTTATTTTAAGGCGTCCGTTCAGTGTAATTATACATCTAAGTGTATATCTGAGTAATAATAATTAACTACATGTAATTACTATAGGATTCGTATTAGGGTTTGGTTAGGGTTAGTTACATGTAATTATGCATAATTTATAGTTACTACTGCAGGAACAACTTTTAGCGTGTAACAAGGACTGTAAATAAAGTGTTACCTTATGTGTTTTTGACATGTCTCTGTTTTTCTCTCTCAGGTCAGCCCTCGAGATGGTCGAATCATCGCACTGAGCGGGTTGGACGCGGGCCGCTACACCCTCAACGCTACTGTAACCGATGGCCGCTTTACTGTGAGCGTGCCCGTGAGCGTGCACGTGGAGCAGGCCTCGGTCGAGATGCTCCATGACGCTGTGACGGTCCGGTTCGACCGCGTCTCCCCTCACGACTTTGTGTCCCGTCACCTCCCTTCAGTCAAACGCGTCCTGTCCAGTGTCATGGCGACGCCCCGCCCCGACGCTCTGCACGTGCTTAGTGTGCAGCCCGTGGAATCCACGGGGCAGCTGGACCTGCTGGTGGCCGTGGAGACAGCGGAAGGCAGCGGGTTCTACAAGGCGGCGTTCGTGACGCAGAAGCTGAGCTCTGCGCGACGCCAGCTGGACCAGGTTCTGAGGGTGTCTGCGGTTCTGGATAAGAACTGCTCGGGTCTGGACTGCAGGGAGGCCCAGTGTGAACAAACCATCATACTGGACTCCCACAGTCTGCTCACATACAGCTCCACCAAAACCAGCTTTGTGTCGCCCAAGTTTCACAGGAATACACGATGCGTGTGCAGCGGTGAGTGTGCAGCCCCTTTCACACTGCAATCCCGGTAAATTACCGTAAAATTACCAGAATGACTTTTCCGGTAAATACACAAATGTGGTGTTTGTACCGTCTTTTTACCAGAATACTGGGTTGTTTCAAAAATTAACTGGGTTGTAAAAAAATTAAACCAACGGATGGGTTAAAAATATAAAAAATGTAAACCAACCGTTGGGTTTAAAAATGTAAATAAAAATGTAAACCAACCGTTGGGTTTAAAAAAGAAAAAAAAATTAAACCAACTGTTGGGTTTAAAAATGTAAAAAAATGTAACCAACCGTTGGGTTTAAAAATGTAAAAAATTTAAACAAGCCGTTAAAAATGTAATTTTTTTTTTAAACCAAACGGGTTTAAAAATGTAAAAAAAATGTAAACCAACCGTTGTATTTAAAAATGTAAAAAAAATTTAAACCAACCGTTGTGTTTAAAATTGTAGAAAAATTAAACCAACTGATGGGTTAAAAATGTAAAAAATGTAAACCCACCGTTGGGTTTTAAAAAGTAAAAAAAAATGAAACCAACTGTTGGGTTTAAAAATGTAAAAAAAAAATTAAACCAGCCGTTGCGTTTAAAAATGTAAAAAATTTAAACCAAATGTTGGGTTTAAAAATGTAAAAAAATTAAACCAACTGTTGGGTTTAAAAATGTAAAAAAAAAATTAAACCATTGGGTTTAAAAAAGTAACAAAAATTTAAACAAGCCGCTGGGTTAAAAATGTAAAACATTTTAAACCAAACGGGTTTAAAAATGTAAAACAAATTTAAACCAATCATTGGGTTTAAAAATGTAAAAAAATTTAAACCAACTGTTGTGTTTAAAAATGTAAAAAAATTAAACCAACTGCGTTATCACGTAGTGTTTCTTTACAAAGTGACATCACCACCTACTGGCCTGGCATGAATAATACAGCGTTTTTAGTAATTTCCTCCGTTCCGTGTGAACGGGGATTGTTTTGACATACAGTAGTACAGTAGTCTGTACGTGAAAACTGTACGTGTTTTTAATACTTTGTTGTCATGTAAGCGTACCCTCACACTCTATATAAAAGCAGTGCTAACCTGTGTCAAAATTACGCATGTAAAACATCCCTTAACACAAGGTTAAAAGTGATCTTAACCCTGTGTTTAAAAGATGTTAATCCAGGGTGAAGCGCAGTGTGTGAAAAACCCACCTAGCTCACCTATTAAACGTGCACTTACAAAATTACACTCTTGAACACTGGCCATGTCCTTGCACTCAGAAACTGCAGGAACACGTTTTTAGAGCTGTGGCCATTTAAATTAGGCTAGTTCTTCAAAAAAAGAAAATGTTTGTGGTCAATAATATCTCATATAATTCAGGTACACCACTACTTGTTTGCAATCGTAATTTCTTCTTCTCTTTCTCTCAGACGGGAGTTGTTCTGCTGCGTCGGAGGTGTGTGCGGATATGAGATGTCCCGGTGACATGCAGTGTGTTGGAACGGACAGCAGCAGGGGGGCGTACGCGTGTCAGTGTCCGCCGGGGAAACTGGGAGAGTGTGCGGGTAACCTTTGACCCCTGTGTGGAGCCTCTTTATATGTCATATGTAATGTGGTACCTTCTGGAAATATTTGCGGTTTCTTTTTCTCTCTCTGTGTTCTTCAGGACACACCTCTCTGAGCTTCTCTGGGAACAGTTATATCAAGTACAGAGTGACGGATGGGGAGAGAAGCGGAGAGATGAAGTTAGCCCTCCGGATCAGAACGCTGCAGAGCAAGGGAATCATCATGTACACGCGTGCAGATCCGTGCAGCGTGCTGAAGGTACTCGATAAAACATGCAAACACACACTTACATGCTCATATCATTTATTTGCTTTGTTCTAATTACTGTTTAACATGGAAATCAGGGTAATATTAAAGAGGTATGAAAGCCTAAAACACATTTTTGAGAGGTTAACAGGCATGTACACTACTGTTCAAAAGGTTGAGGGTGGTATGATTTTTGTAATGTTTTTTTAATGTTTGTTCTTTCAACCAGGCTGATCAAAAATACAGTAATATTGTGAAATATTGCAATTTAAAATAACTGTTTTCTAAAAATTGTAAAATGTAATCTATTCCTAAATATTCAGCATCATTACTCCAGTCTTCAGTGTCACATGATCCTTCAGAAATCATTCTAATATGATGATTTGCTGCTCAAGAATCATTTCTTATTATCAATGTTGAAAACAGTTTTTGCTGCTTAATATTTTTCAAGATTCTTTGTTGAATAGAAAGTTCAAAAGAACAGCATTTATTTGAAATAGAATCTTTTGTAACATTATAAACGTCTTTACTGTCAAATTTTGATCAATTTGATGTATTATTGCTGAATAAAATTATTAATTTCTTTTATTAAAAACAACGTATTGACCGCAAACTTTTGAGCGGTAGTCTATTTGTCTCACATTATTGAAAACAATTGTTTTTTTTTTTGTTTTTTTTTTGCATTGTTTTTGGAGCCTTTTTATTCTTCCATTTTAGAAAACACACTTGAAGCTAAGCTATTGATACAGATTTCCTGATTCGATTTGATTCTGATTCATTTGTATATATCTCAGTTATAGTGCTCATTTTGCACTTAATATTGCGCAGTACTTTTATCTTGAATGCACTGAACACTATTGAATGGAAACTGAGCTGGACAATGACATCACTGCGTTCTCCAGATCAGCTTTTATAGCTGAATTGAATTCCATAATTCCATAATTGATCAACTTTAAACAGTTATAGAACCGAACTGAATCAATACTGAACTGATTTCAACTGAATAATGACTTTTTGCTATTGTCTTTTTAGAGCTGCTTTACAGCAGAATTGAATTCTGTCTGTCTGTTTTCTTGTTTGTCACTGTAAAGCTGCTTTGAAACAATCATAACAATAATTCATTAAATCATGAAAAATTACATTTTAAAATAAAAATAAAACACTTACTAAAAAAGATGACAATTTATTTGTTTACCTACATGTCATGTGACCATTCACCAACATCAATATCATTAACCGTGAACATTCTAATGTGTTAAATTATTGAATTATTAACTTAAAATCTCAGGGAGGACTTCAAGTATTTTGGGTAAAAAGGATTTTGAGAATCTCTGGTTAAGGGAATCGTGCTACACTGGTCGCATTATGTTTGATTTTACATGACGTTATTTCACAGCATGAACATTTTGGAAATGTTAATGCATCAGATTCAACATAGACTGACTGTATCTGCATTTGACAGATCGAAGAGGGAAAGTTGTGGTTCCAGTTGGACTGCAGCAACAGTCACAGGAGCATCGGGATCTCCGGCCGACCAGTTAACGACGGGAACTGGCATCACGTGGTCCTGGAGTTGCGTGGAAACTACAGCAGCCTCTCGCTAGACGACATGTACGTGGAACGGCGGCTGGCCACGGCCAAATACCGTCCTTTAGGAGCAGATTTGTCCATTTATTTCGGAGCGCAGGTGTCGTCTCCGGACGCCCGTAGCTTGACGGAAAGGAAAGGTCCGCGGGTTACCAATGGCTTTCAGGGCTGTCTAGACTCTGTGGTTCTGAACGATAACGAACTCCCGCTGCAGAACAAACGCAGCCCATACGCGGAGGTGGTGGGACTGACGGACCTCAAGTTGGGATGCGTTCTCTATCCGGATGCGTGTGCCGCCCAGCCCTGCCTCAACGGTGCCACCTGCATCAGCCTGCCATCTGGAGGTGAGTGTGTCTGTGTGTGTGCGTGTCCAGGCCCTCCAGAAATGTCTGGTTTTAGGATTGCAATGTGATTAATCTTAATGTTATAATTAATCCTCCTGGTTGCTTCAATTACTCTCCAGTTAATCTGCTTCTATGATGTAATTACTCTGGTTAATAAGCTTTGCTCAGTTTTGGCTTCAGTCAAATCAGCTTAGCTTCTGTCTGCTGAGTGAAGCTCTAATTCACATCTACTGAATCTGATGGAGACCAAATGACCAATTATGATGATTAAATTAGCTCCTGCTTTCCACATGCTCTCTAGTAAATCTCATCTCTTCTCATCTTCTGTTCTCTCCTTGTCTTTTCTCTTTGCATTTCTTCTAGTCTTGTTCATCCCCTTTCATCTTTTCCCTTATAATATTGTCTCCTCTCTCATTTCTTCTCCTCTCGTCTCTACTCCTCTTGTCTCATCTCTTCTACTTTCCTCTCATCTCCTCTCTTCTCTTCTCTCCTCTCGTCTCCTTCTCTTCTCCTCGTGTCTTGTCTCGCCTCGGCTCATCTCCTCTCTTCTCCGCGTGTCTCGTCTCGCTTTGGCTCATTTCCTCTCTTCTTTCCTTTCCTTCTCATCTCGCCTCTTCTCCTCTCATCTCCTCTCTTCCCATTCCTCTCATGTCGTATTCTCGTCTTATCTTGTCTCTTCTCCTCTCCTCTCCTCTCCTCTCCTCTCGTATCCTCTAGTCTCGTCTCCTCTCTTCTCCTTTCCTCTCATCTCGTCTCTTCTCTCCTCTCGTCTCCTCTCTTCTCCTCGTGTCTCCTCTCTTCTCCTCGTGTCTCGTCTCGTCTCGCCTCGCCTCGCCTCGGCTCATCTCCTCTCTTCCCATTCCTCTCATGTCGTATCCTCTTGTCTTATCTCCTCTCTTCTCCTTTCCTCTCATCTCGTCTCTTCTCCTCTCGTCTTATCTCTTTTCCTCTCCTCTCCTCTCGTCTCCTCTCTTCTCTCCTCTCTCGTCTCCTCTCTTTTCCTCGCGTCTCATCTCGTCTCGCCTTTTCTCCTCTCATCTTGTGTCGTCTCCCCTCATCTTTTCTCTTCTCTCGTATTGTCTCCTCTCATCTCCTCTCATCTGCTCTCGTCTCGTCTCTTCTCCTCTCTTCTCTTCTCTTCTCCTCTTGTCTCGTCTCCTCTCCTCTCGTGTCGTCTCCTCTCATCTCATCTCATCTCCTCTCATCTGCTCTTGTCTCTTCTCCTCTCTTCTCCTCTCTTCTCCTCTCTTCTCCTCTTGTCTCGGCTCCTCTCGTGTCGTCTCCTCTCATCTCATCTCCTCTCATCTGCTCTTGTCTCTTCTCCTCTCTTCTCTTCTCCTCTTGTCTCGGCTTCTCTCCTCTCATGTCGTCTCCTCTCCTCTCGTGTCGTCTCCTCTCATCTCATCTCCTCTCATCTGCTCTCGTCTCTTCTCCTCTCTTCTCTTCTCCTCTTGTCTCGGCTCCTCTCCTCTCGTGTCATCTCCTCTCTTCTCTCTTCTCTTTTCCTCTCATGTCGTCTCCTCTCATCTCGTCTCTTCTCCTCTCCTCTCATCTCCTCTCGTGTCGTCTCCTCTCCTCTCGTATCCTCTCCTCTCGTCTCCTCTCTTCTCTCCTCTCTTTTCCTCGCGTCTCATCTCGTCTCGCCTTTTCTCCTCTCATCTTTTCGTCTCCCCTCATATTTTCTCTTCTCTCGTATTGTCTCCTCTCATCTCCTCTCTTCTCCTCTTGTCTCAGCTCCTCTCCTCTCGTGTCGTCTCCTCTCATCTCGTCTCCTCTCATCTCATCTCGTCTCCTCTCATCTGCTCTCGTCTCTTCTCTTCTCTTCTCCTCTTGTATCGGCTCCTCTCCTCTCGTGTCGTCTCCTCTCATCTCATCTCCTCTCATCTGCTCTCGTCTCTTCTCTTCTCTTCTCCTTTCTCGGCTCCTCTCCTCTCGTGTCGTCTCCTCTCATCTCATCTCCTCTCATCTGCTCTCGTCTCTTCACGTCTCCTCTCCTCTCATCTGCTCTCGTCTCTTCTCCTCTCTTCTCTTCTCCTCTTGTCTCGGCTCCTCTCCTCTCGTGTCATCTCCTCTCATCTCATCTCCTCTCATCTGCTCTCGTCTCTTCTCTTCTCCTCTTTTCTCGGCTCCTCTCGTGTCGTCTTATCTCGTCTCTTCTCCTCTCCTCTCATCTCCTCTCGTGTCGTGTCTTCTCGTCTCCTCTCCTCTCGTATCCTATCCTCTCCTCTCCTCTCGTATCCTCTCCTCTCCTCTCGTATCCTCTCCTCTCGTCTCCTCTCTTCTCTCCTCTCTTTTCCTCGCGTCTCATCTCGTCTCACCTTTTCTCCTCTCTTCTCCTTTCCTTTCCTCTCGTCTCGTCTCTTCTCCTCTCTTCTCTTCTCCTCTTGTCTCGGCTCCTCTCCTCTCGTGTCGTCTCCTCTCATCTCGTCTCTTCTCCTCTCCTCTCGTGTCGTGTCTTCTCCTCTCGTGTTGTCTCCTCTCGTCTCCTCTCTTCTTTCCTCTCTCGTCTCCTCTCTTTTCCTCGCGTCTCATCTCGCCTTTTCTCCTCTCATCTTGTCATCTCCCCTCATATTTTCTCTTCTCTCGTATTGTCTCCTCTCCTCTCATCTCGGCTCCTCTCTTCTCCTCGCATTTCATCTTGTCATTTCCTCTCTTCTCCTCTCATCTCGGCTCCTCTTGTCCTTCTCCTCTCCTCTTGTATGCTCTAGTCTCATCTCGTCTCATCTCTTCTCCTTTCCTCTTGTCTCGCCTCTTCCCCTCTCATCTCTTCTCGTGTCATCTCCTCTCTTGTATCCTCTCGTCTCGTCTCTTCTCCTCTCATCTCCTCTCGTGTCATCTCATCTCCTCTCCTCTCGTATCCTCTCATCTAGGCTCATCTCCTCTCTTCTCCTCTCATCTCGTCTCCTCTCCTCTCGTCTCCTCTCTTCTCCTTTCCTCTCGTCTCATCTCTTCTCCTCTCATCTCCTCTCGTGTCGTCTCCTCTCTTCTCGTATCCTCTCCTCTTGTACCCTCTCGTCTCGTCTCTTAACCTCCCGTCTCGGCTCATCTCCTCTCTTCTCATCTTGTCTCCTCTCGTCTCTCCTCTCATCTCCTCTCTTCCCATTCCTCTCATGTCGTATCCTCTCGTCTCCTCTCCTCTCATATCTTCTCCTCTCGTCTCCTCTCCTCTCTCGTCTCCTCTCTTTTCCTTGCGTCTCATCTCGTGTCGTCTTTTCTCCTCTCATCTTGTCGTCTCCCCTCATATTTTCTCCTCTCGTATTGTCTCCTCTCATCTCTTCTCTTTTCCTCTAATCTCACCTTCTCTCTTCTCCTCGCATTTCGTCTTGTCTTGACTCATCTCCTTTCTTCTCCTTTCCTTTCCTTTCCTCTCGTCTCGCCTCTTCTCCTTTCATCTCCTCTTGTGTCGTTTCCTCTCATCTCCTCTCTTCTCCTCTCATCTCGGCTCCTCTCGTCCTTCTCCTCTCCTCTTGTATTCTCTAGTCTCATCTCATCTCCTCTCTTCTCCTTTCCTCTTGTCTCATCTCTTCCCCTCTCATCTCCTCTCGTGTTTTCTCCTCTCCTCTTGTATCCTCTCGTCTCGTCTCTTCCCCTCTCATCTCCTCTCGTGTCATCTCCTCTCCTCTCGTATCCTCTCATCTAGGTTCATCTCCTCTCCTCTCATTTCGTCTCCTCTCCTCTCGTCTCCTCTCTTCTCCTTTCCTCTCGTCTCGTCTCTTCTCCTCTCCTCTCGTGTCGTCTCCTCTCTTCTCGTATCCTCTCCTCTTGTACCCTCTCGTCTCGTCTCTTATCCTCCCATCTCAGCTCATCTCCTCTCCTCTCCTCTCTTCTCTTCTCATCTTGTCTCCTCTCCTCTCGTCTCTTCTCCTTTCCTCTCATCTTCTCATGTGTCGTCTCCTCTCATCTCGTCTCAATACCGCTCATCTCCTCTTGTCTCTTCTTCTCTCGTATACTCTCTTCTCGTCTCATCTCATCTTGTCTCCCTCCTCTCCTCTCTTAGTCTCTTCCCTTCTCTTTCCCGTTTTATTTTCACATAGCACTCTCTTCTCTTCTCATCTGTTTTTGTCTAGTCTCTTCTCTTCTTGTCTCATCTATATCTATTTAATGCCATCTTTTCTCTACTCTCTTTGTCTTTTCTCATCGATTAATTGTACTTAAGTCTCGTTTTTCTCATTTCATGTCCTTTCTAGTCTCTTTTCTTCTCTTCTCATCTCTTCTCGTTTTCTTTTCTCATCTCTTCTGTTTTCTTTTCTTCTCACTTTTCTTGTCTCATGTTGTCTCTTTTATTTTTCCTCTTATAGTTTCTTCTCCTCTTGTCTTGTCTCATCTCTTCACTCCTCTTCTCATCTCTTCTCATTTAGTTTCTGTTCATCTCATCTCTTCTTTATCTAATCTTTTTCTCCTCTTCTCTTTGTCCCTTCTCGTCTATTATTTTCTCCTTTAGTCAAATTTTTTCTCTTCGCTTCTCATCTCTTTTCACCACTTTTCTCATTACTTTTTTCTCTCAGTTTCTCTCATCTTGTTTCCCTTCTCATCTCTTCTCATCTCTTCTGCCTGACTCTAGTCCTCTCTCTCTCTCTTTCACTCGTTCACTGGCTCTGCTGAATGGAGCAGTGCGTTGTGGGAGTTGCGGTGTTGTGCCATATGCATCCTCTTTGAAAAGGTCGTTTGTGCAGGAGTGTCTGCCAGACGTGTGTGTGTGTGTCTGCTTGTTTGTTTGTTTTTGTGGGTAGACCTGATAAAACCAGCGCATTGTTTACTCACTGACATTTTCCACGCGATTTCCCACCGGCGTGTGAGCGGGTGTCTGTGCGATTGTTTTGCAATTCCATGAACAAACAATCTCTCTTGTGTGTCTCTCTCAGGTTATTCCTGCAGTTGCAGTGCTCTGTACACTGGAGGGCGCTGTGAGACAGAGATCAGCGTGTGCACGCCAAACCCATGTCAGAACGGCGGTGTGTGTAAACCCATTGGAAACGCCTTCATCTGCAGCTGCAAGAGAGGATACACCGGCGTAACGTCAGTTTACCAACATTTCAACTGTCATTTTAGTTAAACATCAGCCTACATGATGTTTGAAAATGTATTGAATTCCAAACTAAACCAGAATATATATATATAGTCTCTTTTCTTCTCATCTCTTCTCACTTTTCTTCTTGTCTCTTTTATTTTTCCTCTTATAGTTTCTTCTCCTCTTGTCTTGTCTCATCTCTTCACTTCTCTTCTCATTAAGTTTCTGTTCATCTCATCTCTTCTTTATCTAATCTTTTTCAGTTTAACAACATTTCAACTGTCATTTTAGTTAAACATCAGCCTACATGATGTTTGAAAATGTACTGAATTCCAAACTAAACCAGAATGTATATATATTCTAGTCTCTTTTCTTCTCATCTCTTATATATATATACACATATATGTGGGAATGTATATATGTTGTGTGTGTGTGTGTGTGTGTGTTTTTATTAATTTTTTTAAATATAAATAATATATTGTCATTGTTTGCAGAATAATTATAGTTATATATATATATATATATACACTCACCTAAAGGATTATTAGGAACACCTGTTCAATTTCTCATTAATGCAATTATCTAATCAACCAATCACATGGCAGTTGCTTCAATGCATTTAGGGGTGTGGTCCTGGTCAAGACAATCTCCTGAACTCCAAACTGAATGTCAGAATGGGAAAGAAAGGTGATTTAAGCAATTTTGAGCGTGGCATGGTTGTTGGTGCCAGACGGGCCGGTCTGAGTATTTCACAATCTGCTCAGTTACTGGGATTTTCACGCACAACCATTTCTAGAGTTTACAAAGAATGGTGTGAAAAGGGAAAAACATCCAGTATGCGGCAGTCCTGTGGGCGAAAATGCCTTGTTGATGCTAGAGGTCAGAGGAGAATGGGCCGACTGATTCAAGCTGATAGAAGAGCAACTTTGACTGAAATAACCACTCGTTACAACCGAGGTATGCAGCAAAGCATTTGTGAAGCCACAACACGCACAACCTTGAGGCGGATGGGCTACAACAGCAGAAGACCCCACCGGGTACCACTCATCTCCACTACAAATAGGAAAAAGAGGCTACAATTTGCACGAGCTCACCAAAATTGGACAGTTGAAGACTGGAAAAATGTTGCCTGGTCTGATGAGTCTCGATTTCTGTTGAGACATTCAGATGGTAGAGTCAGAATTTGGCGTAAACAGAATGAGAACATGGATCCATCATGCCTTGTTACCACTGTGCAGGCTGGTGGTGGTGGTGTAATGGTGTGGGGGATGTTTTCTTGGCACACTTTAGGCACCTTAGTGCCAATTGGGCATTGTTTAAGTTGCCACGGCCTACCTGAGCATTGTTTCTGACCATGTCCATCCCTTTATGACCACCATGTACCCATCCTCTGATGGCTACTTCCAGCAGGATAATGCACCATGTCACAAAGCTCGAATCATTTCAAATTGGTTTCTTGAACATGACAATGAGTTCACTGTACTAAAATGGCCCCCACAGTCACCAGATCTCAACCCAATAGAGCATCTTTGGGATGTGGTGGAACGGGAGCTTCGTGCCCTGGATGTGCATCCCACAAATCTCCATCAACTGCAAGATGCTATCCTATCAATATGGGCCAACATTTCTAAAGAATGCTTTCAGCACCTTGTTGAATCAATGCCACGTAGAATTAAGGCAGTTCTGAAGGCGAAAGGGGGTCAAACACAGTATTAGTATGGTGTTCCTAATAATCCTTTAGGTGAGTGTATATATATATATATATAAACATTATTAATAAATAAATATGTATATATTTATACATATAACTTAAATTATTCTATTTAATTATTCTATTTATTATTATTTATTTTTACACACTAGACTAGTGCTGGGCAATCGATTAATCGCATCCAAAATAAATGTTTGTGTTTACGTAATATATGTGTGTGTACTGTGTTTAATTATTATGTATATATAAATACACACACATGCATGTATATATTTAAGAAAAATGTTATATTTATATATAAAATATTTATAAGATAAATTATACAAATATATATACGGTATATACATGCAAATATTTTTAAATATATACATGAATGAGTGTGTATTTATATATTTTATAATTATATATAATCGATTGCCCAGCACTAATATATTTATAAATGTATATTTATGCTTAATATATGTAATTATATTTAATATTTTTAAATATAAATAATGTAGAGTTCTTGTTGTTAGCATAATAATGGTACTGATTTATGTGTGTGTAATATTAATATTCACATTTATAATGTTAATAATTTTAGTTTATGCATTTTTTAAATCATTCAATTTACATTTAAACTTATTATTAATATTATTATTTTATTATTGTATTAGTATATATAACAACATTAACAAACCATTTTTAAATCTAGTTTGTCTAATCTGAGGTAAACTAGGGGCCATTGCACCTTTAACAGTATTTTTATAGGTTTGTCAACAAGCATCCAAATATTGTGTGATTTTTCTTTTTTTTTTTTTGTGTAGTCGTAAACGATGACGCTGTGTCTGTTTGACGAACGTAGTGAATTAGATTGGTGAACTTTAAATTCCCAAAGTCAAAAGCTGCCAACAGAATTTAATAACCAGCATCTGTTCCTTTCTAAAACACGTACACAAGTCTGTTTCTGTTGGCACCACACCGTGAAAAACTGGCACAGGCTTAGCACTGACTCGCTTGCCATGTTCGCATACATATTCATACTTACATTTCCTCCGTGCACAGTTTCATGCAGTCGGTGTAATGCGCTTCTGAATTGTTCACTGAGGAGTGGGCGACTGTTGTGCAATTTGTCGCCACAAGATGGTGCCATCAATCTATCTGTGTTTGAGTAGCATTAGTCTGTTTTTAAAAGATCATTTCATGCCTCTCTCTGCATAGAGGAGATTATACTGCTGCAGTCTCTCTTGGCTTATGCTAATGTAGTTCATTACATCATTGCAGACCACAGACACTTTTATTCGGTCGTTTAGCATTATTGACGCCAGTACAAACAGACATTAGAAAACTTTAAACACTGCCTTTCATGCTCCTTCAGCGTGTCTTTGGGCGAGTCAAGTGTATAATATATATATATATATATAATATACTTTTTTTTGGCTGGGCAGTGTATTATAGTGTATCATTAGTATAGTATACAGTAATAATTGCCTCTATATATCATGTTATTTAATTATGTATTATACATGAACATTATTTTACTTATGCTGGATTATTATAATTGTTTTCTCATCTGAGTGGCCTTGTTCGCCTCAACTTGTTTCTAAAGCAGTGAAACTTGCATTTTGATGAATATTTGATGAAAAGACCAGCCATATTTATTGGGGAAGTAAATAAGGTCACATTTGATTTCACATTGTCTTTAATCAGCCTTTGAAACGTGATGATTAGCGCCAGAAAATGGGTGGGAACAAAAGTATTATTTTTTTGTTGTTTTTTGTCCTAACCAGCTGTGACAGTTTGCTTACTTTCTAACTGCCCACAATGAAATCTCACTGGTCCAAAATACAGCTCCAAATGTGTAACAACAATAAGTCCTGATTGGCTGTTATTGTGTGGTGTCGCGCAGCATTTCCACTTTCAGTGTAGACAGACGGATTACTTTAGGCTGTAAACTAATCCCATCATGCCTGCTTTTGGACACACTGTCAGTCAGACTGGTGCATTTCTGCCGAGTCACAATAAATTTTAAAGCAGGCCAAGGACACTAAACTGATGCAGTAAAAACCCAGAGGGCCACAATAACAGTGTTTATGTCTCCTCTGCAGGTGTGAAGAGGACGTGAACGAGTGTGAACGCGAACTGTGTGAGAACGGTGGCGTGTGCGTCAACACTTTCGGCTCCTTCTACTGCAACTGCACGCCGGGTTTCGTGGGCAGCGCTTGTTCTGTTCGTCCGGTGCTAGTTCCGGACATGCAGGCCGGCCACGCCTACGTCGGGAAGGAGGAGCTTATCGGCATCGCCGTCGTTCTCTTCCTCATCCTCACCCTCATCCTTCTCTTCATCGCCTTCCGAAAGAAGGTATTCCAGAAGAGCTATTCCCGGAATAACCTCTCCATGGTTCAGGATCCGGCTACTGCCGCCCTGCTGCACAAAGCCAACGGTGGGCACTACCCGCCGCTGCGCTGTGCCATCGGAGAGCCCATCAGCCTGTACACAGAAGGCAGCCTGACCGGCCCGCCTCAGGTCCCCGTTAGGCCGATGGCGTACACGCCGTGTTTCCCCGGAGACCCTCGGGGAACTCTGGAGAAGAGGTCAGGGGACGGCCGAGGCCCGGAGCTGACAGAAATGAGCACTTTCCATCCGTCGGAGTCGCCGCGGATACTGGGCGGAACCAACCGGAGGGGCGTGGTCGTGTGCAGCGTAGCGCCCAATTTGCCACCTGTCTCGCCGTGCCGGTCTGACTGTGATTCGCTACGGAAGAGCCCCTGGGAAGAGGAGGGTGAGAGAGAGATATCTGTAATATCCATGTTGTATTTGTGTGCGTATCAGAGTATTTGATAATTTACCATAATTCGTCTCTCCGCTCCATCTCCACTCTGGGATTTACATTTGCAGCTGCTTCCTGCTCTTTGAATGTATAATATTAATATTTACTAAATAAAAATATGTTCATAAATATAATTTTAATATAATATATTATATGATTGGCATATTAACAGTAGAAGATTGATATTAATTTTGCATGTATATTCAAACTTAATGTTACAAAAAAATCAATCAAAAATAATCAATTAAAAAAAGAACCCCAACTTTATTTATTTGTTCATTTTAAATCAGTCATTTGTCATAATTCATCATTAATTATCATCAATTTTCACAAAACTTCTTATATTTTTGATTGTTTTCTTTCCGGTAATAGTTTACCCAGATTCTACATTTCTTTTATTAAATTTAATATATGCATCAATTAAATAAATTATTTTAAATCACTCATTCTTTTATTATTTATATTCACTAAACAATTTGTATATTTGATGGTTATCTTTCCAGTAATATATTTCCCAAATTCTCTTTTTTTATGAGAATATATTTATAAATATAATTGTAATATCATATATTAAATGATTGCAATATTAATAGAATGATAGTAATGGAGCATGTATATATAAATTCTTAATTCTTTGCATATATGATTTTTTTTTTTTAAAGAACCCCAAATTTAGAATATTCAAACATATTGTTGTTTCAAATTGCTCATTCATCATTCATTTTTACATTAATTTCCAATAATATTGCACAAATTCCATCTTTTATTTACACTAAATATTAATATTTATTTGCTAATATTCAGTTTCAAATAGTGTGAGAATTATTGCTGACATCAATTGCACTGTGGGATGTTAAAGTGTATTATAATTGTGATGCACTGACCCTCTGATTAAAAAAACAAAAGTTTCTCGCTCCAGGCAAAATCATGCCTCTCTCACGTACAGCGTACAGTAGTCTGGTGTGTTAGTACGCATATGTTTATGCATGTTTATGTGTTTGCCAGTGTGAATTTATCAGACAGCTTTGATCAGTTCATGCCTGCCAACTATGAAAAATCCATCGTTCCCTTAACATGTTTAATTTAAATTTCGCATTTAACTGCATTTAACCTCACGCAACTCAGAGATTGGCTGAGATCACTGCCGTTCCACACACACATGCTCGTATCTCAGTAACCCCCCTGAGCTTTTTGGCATGCACATTTTTTATGTTCAGACTCTTAATGAACCCTATACGCCAACACTAAGAAAGCCACAGCATTCAAACTGTATGCCTATGCATCAATGGTAAGGGGACCTATGACTGTTTTCAGCATAGATAACAAAACCTGCTGCCAGATTTCCTGTTATCAGTATATGTAATGGCGGAGCTCCACACTTTTATCTTCTTAAACTCAGCTCCGTTTCCTGCTGTGACAGTTTAGGCAGAAGCGTACAGGAGAAAAAGCTTGTATTTGTCGAAACCGTTTCCGCCTGCAGCTTCCCACTAGCTAAGTTCTACTTTGTTAATGATGTTTTCGGTAAATAAAATCTAAATAGACTTTCATATGAAGGTTACAGCAAAAATTGGAAAGCCTAGCTGCAGGTGGAAACAGTTTTAAGGAGTAAAAGCTTTCAATTTGTGGTTCATTTAATGTTGCTTTTCGTAAACTAAATCAAAAGTCACTTGATTTGAAAATGACTTGGAAATAGAGCTGTAATCCAATAACTAGGCCCATGCGGAATCAACAGAACTCTGCAGAATTGCAATGTCTGTTGTTAAAGTTGTACTCATCCCTCTAGTTTATGCATTTATTAAATATTTTAGCTAATTATATTTAGGAGTGGGTATCGTTTGATCTTTAGCAATTTCAACATTCTGTTGCAGCTGAATACCATAAACAAAAATCCACAGCCTAAAGAAAACATTATTAAAGACAAGTAAACCATCAGTAATAAAATAAGAACAAATAAATGAATTAGCAATAGCACAAATAAATACAACCGAGTACATTTCAGGTACAGGAATTGAAATCAAATGTAAAATAACACTGCATAGTTTTCTTTTTATTAATTAAATATAGATGAATCCTTATTAAAGTTACAGAAGTTATTCAGCCAGGATCAGTGAGTGATTTTCTTTTTCTTTTGTTGTTTGATTAACATTAATGACACAGATAGTAGCAGATTTATTAGGCTGCTGTCACTTTAAGAGCTGCACGGATCCAATATACTGTTACACATGCGTTTCTTCCTCAACTGTTTACGTTCACTTAAGACAAAACCGACTGTGTAATTTTGATATTTTGATATAATTGTGTGTGTATTTGCCCATTCAAGTGCAAGAAGACACGTCTTTTTCCACGTCTTCCTATGCTTGAACGCTTTAAAATCACATTAAAATGCGCACGCATCAAAACGACCGTCTTATCGAATCCACAGTTCTTGGAAATTTGGAACCGGTTCTCAATACCCAACCCTAATTATATTATGCCTTCTGCTACCAATAAAAGTTGTATTCTCAGCTCTGTTTAACCCGTTTTGTCATAAACCATTTAAATCTACTCCACAAAATCCTTTTTTTTTTTGTCTAGGCCTACCTAAACTCATTGTTTGCTTTTGTGTTTTGTTTTGTGTAGAGTCAGCGAAGTCAGTTTTGAGAAAAATCGAGTTAAAGTTTTCTGAAGGTTCCAAAACAGAATCACCTAGCAACCATACCTTAAAATCCCTGGTAATAACACCAAATTTGACATACACCAAGTCAACACCAAATATCTATAGAAAAAAATATATATTCAACTTTTTTTTCATGATACTACAATGTTTGATTAACATTGAGACAGACAGCCTATATATGTAATGCACGGATCTAATATAATGTTACACGTCATGTGTTTTTCCTCATCAGTTAGCCAAACGTTAATTTAAGAAATAACAGGTAATGTTTGCATGAATATTCGCCAAGACAGATATTTTGAAATACTGTAATTCTGTGTATGTGTATATCGGGATCGCACGCTGTTTGAGGGGTCTTTGTGCGCACGCGTCGGATCTGTCAGTCAGCGCAAGTAAGACTGTTTTGTTTACATCAGCATGAGTTTGAAAATCACAATTCATTGGTTCAGACTCATGCCATCGTGAATTCGCTATGAATATTCACAATGCTGGAATGCTGTGCTTTACAACAATACCAAACTTTGTGGTGAGGGGATGCGTGAGAAGCGAGCAGAGAAAAATGGCGTTTTTCATGGACAAATGAAAGGTACTCCTCTCAGAAAACGTACAAATAAAGATACTTTTAGATGTTTAATTGCTATTTGGCGCATTGGGATCTCTAGACGAGGGCTTAATGAACTCATTTTTGTGTGAACCTTAAAATCGACCAAAATTTTGGTCATTTTTCACTTGTTTTGCCTGTAGCTCGAAATTATCCCGTGCGCATTCCAACTCCATTTGCCAGCACGGGTCATTGTGTGTGTGTGTATATATATATATATATATTATTTTTTGTTTTGTTTTCTTATCCAAGGTGACTTACAGCAGATGTATTTGGGGAATATTTCTCTGAGATAAAGCTTGTTACTCTCCAGAGTGAGACTGTGTATCTCAGTATCTCTCCTGTTCCTCGGACAGATCTTCATTAGGAATAAACTCAACTTTTATCTTAGCTGAAACCGTTATTAATAATACTCCAAACCGTCTTAAACTAAACTCTTAAATACACACTACTGTTCAAAAGTTTGGGGTCTGTACAATTATTTCGAAGATGTTTTTGAAATAAGTTTCTTACAATCACCAAGGCTGCATTTATTTTGCAAAGCTGCAAAAATACAGTGATGTTATGAAAAATTATTACAATTTCAATAACTGTTTTCTATTTGAATATATTTTAAAATGTAATTTATTCCTGTGATCAAAGCTGAATTTTCAGCATCATTACTCCAGTCGTCAGTGTCTGATTTGAGTGTGTTTGATAAATAGAAAGTTCAAAGGAATAGCATTTATTAGAAATAGAAATCATTTGGAACATTGTAGATGTCTTTACTTCCAATTTTGATCAATTTAATGCATCCTTGCTGCATTAAAGTATTAATTACATTAAAAAAAACATAACTTTATTTCCTGAAGGACCAATAATCATATTGTAACCGCCGTTTTTATCCATTTGTTGCTGTTTTTATGTGCATTATTCATCAGGCGATCTGTGAACGGCTCATGGGAGTGCTTTTGCGAGTAAAAACAAAGAGAAAAGTCTCAGTAAAAAAAAAAGATTTCCCTTAAAAGACTTGAAATAAATCTTCACGTCAATAAATACTGAAAGGAAAGCAGATATGGAGGTAGGTATATGGGGTCCATTTAGTGGAGAAGCTGATGGCAAAGCCATTCTCCCTTTGGCATTAAATTCTCCCCCAACTGAATCCTCCGAGGCTTTTTACCATATATAATTACTTAATTTTTAATTTCCTTGAGGCTTGTGGTGTCCTCCATTCAAACCCTCTTATGTCTTAAAAATCTCCACCTGTGAAATGCAAAGTGAGACAATTATATGCAGCTGTTATAAGCAGCCGTTTCCATGACACCATTAAAGGAAAGATCAAAGGGAAAATGTCCGGGAAACATCAGAGAAGGGATTTGGAATGGCAGCTGTGACAAAGCGTGTGTGTGTTTATTGAAAGTTACGGAAGTTGTGATTGGTTGACAACCTGATCTTTGTGTTTAGGTAAAGTGGATTTACTGGAGGAGGTCACATGTTTCTCTGGCAGTAACAAGGGCAGCAACTCAGAGGTCCAATCCTTGAGCTCCTTTCAGTCTGATTCCTGTGATGATAACGGTAAGACCCTGTGTGTGTGTCGTTCCTACTCATCGTGAAAGGATAAAACGTGCGTCTTTCTTCAGGACTCTTCATACTGTAGTCATCCTCACCGTCATTTTGTAAATGTAGTGAATATTTTAAGTCAGATGGTTGTTAGAGGCGTGTGTGTGTGTGTGTGTGTGTGTGTGTGTGTGTGTGTGTGTGTGTGTGCTGCTGCTGCTCTCAAGTCAGCCTGGAAACTTTAGAAATCGTAATTACAACCTGATACTCTTTCAAGTAATTTTGGTTATGTCAGTCAATTTCATATTTCTCACTCTCTTTTTTGCAAGTTTTTTTTTTTTTTTTTTGAAGAGCAAAATATATGCGTACGGTTTGCAATTGATCCTTCTTCTGTTTGTTTGCTCATCTATTATTTATCATTTAATACCTTAGTATTGAACTTACACTGCATAATTCGCCCACACTCAAATCTGCAGCAGAGAATTATGGGAAATGTAGTTTTGCCACAAAGACCTTCTTCCTCATAAATCAGTAAAAATAGTATGTTTAAAGTAGTATAGTAGATTTATTTTAATTTTTTTTTGTATTTTCTTGACGTCAAAACCCGGAAGACTAATTCACCGCTGGTTTCCTTCGAGATTTTCCTATGGGTTTTTATAATTGGGGTTTTTCAAGTTATGAGTAAAATAAGGTCTGTGGTAAACATAACTTGACACTCACACACTCACACCCCAAACTCTCTTATCTAGTTACTTATTAAAAATGCAAATAAACATAACTGCTTAAAAAAAATCGTTTTCAATATTCATGTGTGTAATTTATGTTGTAGAATAGGTGTGGAAGTAAAATAATGCCAAATGTTTTTGAAACAAAAAAGCTTGTTGAATTGCACCACTTGAAAAAATATGCATTGCATTAACCATGCTTGCATTTTAATGCATTGTATTTTAAGGGCTTGCATTTTTATGGGCTGAAATTCAACATGGTTGTATATTTAAGATGTGAAATATTTCAATTCAAAAGATTTCACACACATTTTCAGTATTAAAAATTCAATAATCCATATTCACCTCTCAGATTTCACTTCCAAAATATGAATTCTGTTTAAAAATACAACCTATAATATTTGACAGGCAATTTTCGGTCCATTTTATTTCGCTCCACAAATTCAGTGGTGCAAATTCGACAGAAAATTCAACAGTTCACATCCGGGAACTGCAGGAATAGCAGTAGATTACCGAGCATAATCTCCATCTGCTGTTAGTCGTCCTCACCAGCAGGTGGTGCAAGCGGCTGTTGAAGACCAGAGCAACGTGTAGAGAGAGTCATTCATTCATTAAATGGATTTACAGAAATGGAGCAAGCGATATGTATTTGTGATGATTATCGGGGCCAGTATAAATATGGAAAAGCTGATAAAGACACAAAAGCAGTGTTTACATTTAAGTCTTCACAGTTACTTTTGTACATGTACTAGTAGAACAAAACATTCAAGTATCAAGTTATGTTTACCACAAAAATATTGTTCAGACTGTTTTTTTTATCTGTCTCTACCAATCTTTTCCCAGCACGATTCTTTAATTGACAGCGCAGTTATTGTATCAAGAAATCTATAGTGTCTCGCTGTTAAATACGACATTATAATTTACTCTAATCCTGTAAATACGATTATTCTGATCTGATTTGAATGCAGCAGGTGTGGATGTGAATTTGTGTGTTGGTCACATCACCACCATCTCTCCTCAGATTCGCTGGAATGATGCCATGCTTGCCTTTCATTGGTCACAGCTAAATTCATCAGCAGCCAATCAGGGCACAGAAGCTTCTGCAGTGGACCAACAGTGTTACAGATACTGTGGAGTTGATCCTTCGGTTTTATTAGTCTGTGGGTCTGTTTGGTTCTCCTGTGCGAGCGTGCGTGTGTGTGTGGGTGTGTGAAAGTTTCTGACTGGTCTTCATTGCTTTCTCTTTCCAAGCTTCCATAGTGACGGTAATTCGGCTGGTCAATGATGCAGTCGACACGATTGAGAATGAAGGTACTCTTTCCCAACCCTGGATTCTGAAGCATCTTCCTTAAAAGCGCTTGAAGACACATGCACAAACCTTTAAACTTGTACTCACACTCCAAACACACAATCTCTTTCTTTTTTGTTGTTTACACACATGCACATTTACTTAGCACTCTACATGTGGACCATAGACTTTTATTAGGGCTGTCAGTCAATTAAATAATTAATGGATTTAATCACTTTTTTTAAAGCTTTTAATTTTTTTTATAATCATCCACAGTTAGTTTCAATTGACAGCCCTCATTTTAATATATAATGACTACAAACTAACTCAAACCTTATCCCTTAAAAGAAAACTTTTTGAACTTTTAGTCATTATAATTTTATATAATTTAAGCATTTTTAATTCTGATTTTTTTTTTTTTTTAGTTGAGGACATCCTCAAAGGGTTTTTGTCAGGTTAAGCTTGTTAAACTTGTATTAATATTGTAGTGTGTGTGTGTGTGTGTGTGTGTGTGTGTGTGTGTGTGTGTGTGTGTGAATGAATGAGACAGCATTACTCATGAGGAGAAGCTTCATCCCCGTCAGCAAGATGATACAGCAAACACACACACACACACACACACACACACACACACACACACACACACACACACACAGTCCCTGCTCAAATATGATCTCTGACGAACACAAACCTACAAACACATCCCCAGATCTTACATTACCCAAAACGGAAGAGCGCAAGTCTTGCAGACACACACACACACACACACACACACACACACGTTTGAAGTTGTAAAAAAACAAAAATCTTTTCAAGTGTATCTTCAAAGCTAGACATGCTAAAGTAATGTATGCTAATGAGCTGAGCTTTTTCACTTGTCCTTTGATTTTGAGGTTGTAAATCTAACAAACTTCTGAATCTTAAAACTAGTTCACGCCGAGACATTTCAAAACTAGTTCATATATACATATTTTAAAGGCATTCCTTAATATTTTCATAGTAATCCTTCAGCTGTATGTTTAAAAGGTTCATGGTCTTAATTTTTTTTTTTCATTGGCCAATACAAACATGAGATGTAATGTACTTTTAGTATTATTTATACACTATTATCTACTATTTACTATACTATTTTGAATTAGGATTTCTTTTTATATTTTCAGTTTTCATTCTAGTTTTAATAATTTTGTGCTTTTGTCATTTTTTATTAATTCGTTATTTTTAATATTTCTGTATAGATTTAATATATATTTCAGTTTTAGTAATTTTTGTGCTTCAACTTGTACGTATTTCAGTTATTCGTCTAATATTTATATTTTATTTTATTTCAAACTGTTTTTATAGTTTGAGTTTTAGTTAACAATTACAACATTGCTTTAAAGTGGACAGAACTACTTACTGCACCTTTTAAAACCAGCACACAATGACATATTATCCATCAAGGCCTGATTGACTTATTTTATTAGTAGTAGCTAACTAGCTTATATTTTATGTCTGAGGTCTGTGATGTCTTTTGTATTAGTTAAAGGGTTAGTTCACCCAAAAATGAAAATGTTGTCATTTACTCACCCTCAAGTTGTTCCAAACCTGTATGAATTTCTTTCTTCTGCTGAACACAAAAGAAGATATTGTAAAGAATATGCGTAACCAGTTGACCCCAGTGACTTCCATTTTATATTTTTTTCCATACTATGGAAGTCAATGGTGCCCATCAACTCTCTGGTTACCAACATTCTTCAAAATATCTTCTTTTGTGTTCAGCAGAAGTAAGAAACTCATACAGGTTTGGAACAACTTGAGGCCGAGTAGACACAAATGCAATATTGGTTTTATACAACGGTTTAATAAACAATTAATTGATTTACATTTTAGACACAATATTGTCAACGAAAATAGTTCCAAACAAAGCCACAGCAGAACCGTTTGCCGTGTCTGGGCAACAAACAGTGGTGTTTCGTTACTGAATGAATCAGTCTATTTGAACGAATTGGTGTGATTCAATGACTCAATCATTAAGTAATTCAAATGCTTAGTTCCTGATCTGTGTGAACAAATCGGTTGAATTAAAGACTCAGTGATTTGCTTATTAACATTGACTTGCCGCCACCTACTGGTGGTTTTAGTTTCGTATGTGAAGTATCTTTTCAATTTTAAAATCATTTCATATTTGTAACTGCAGGTTAAATGCATTTATGTCCCCTCTGAGCTGCATTAAACAGTCTGTGTAAATACATCTAAATGCCATGCACTTTAGATGCAGCTTCTCTGCATTGCAAGGACGGATTTTGTCGATACTGGTTTCATTTGATTGGTAACAGCCCTATTGTGTCTTATTCTAATTGAATTTACTGATAAATTGTTATAATTTGACATAATAAATGATGCATAGGCTACATTTAATTAGGTAAGAAAAAAATGCCCTAAAATTGACTAAAATGCATGTTTCAGCTGTTAACTGAAAACAGATTCACCGGCACATCTTAAAATATGTCAGAGCCATTGTTTTGTCTCAAGATGCACATCGGTAATGTTTTTAAAGGCACTTTAAAAAAGCTACTTAAATGTCCTAATTTAACTAAGACCTAATCCTGGCTTAATCTAAGCCCTGTCTGTGAAACTGGGCCATAAGGTAAAAATCTATTTAAACTTTTAAAAAAAAAATAATAATTTCTGTCACTACTGCTCCAGATAAAATATGAAGAATAACAAAAACTTTAGGGGTCAGCTGTCAATGGCAGTCCTAACCCTGCCAAGATACCAGCACAATAACACACTCAGCAAAATATCGTCTGATCATCGGTATCGACAAAATGCCAGAAAATATAGATATTAATTTTTGTCAATATTACTCGCCCCTACTACAGACCCACACTTACTTTCCACATTTAAATGACATTTCAGCCCTAACTTAATCACATTCAGTCAAACACAGATCAAACATAAGCACTTTAATAAGCTGGGAAGGAATGCGCACATTTTTACTGCACCATTCTCTCTCTGTTTTTAGTCTCTATTGCTTTCTGTTTTCTCTAACCCTTACACATATTTACCATGGCCATTATAATTTCTCTAATATAGCCTACTAGTTAATGTTACTATTAAATAAATATTTTTATTTCAAAGCAACAATAAACTGTATAAGCAGCATTCTTAACTCTTGTCACTTTTACTATTGCTCATACTTGGTGTTAGTGGTTTGAACAAACCCTAGCCCTAAATATTTAAGTTTGGTAAGTAAGTAAAGCTTTATTTATATAGCACCTTTTAAAACAGTGTTTACAGAGTGCTTTACAGAATAGAAATACACAAAGAAAAAAACATACATACACATAGAAATAAGATAATAAATTGAATAGAAATAAGATAATTAAATGAAATAGTCCAAAAATAAAACTGCATAGTAACAGGCTAAAAAAACAACTGCATAGCAACACCCTGGCAACACCTCAGAATCAATTGTGGCATTGCATATTTTCTTCAGAAAAAATAATAATTTTTTTTTTTTTGGTCCTTGTTTGTGCTACTTCTCATATTAAGCGATCAGCTTTTCAGCTAAAAGCAACCACCCAGAACACCCTAGTAACCGCATAGTAACAACTGCATAGCAACACCCTGGCAACACCTTGGAATCAATACTGCCAATGCATATTTTCTTCAGAAAAAGTAATAAACTAGTTTTGTTTACTTTTGTTTACTTCAATGATGTTAACCCAGTTTTAGTAGAATAAAACTGAAAGCATGTCTAATTTTTGTAAGGCTATCACTAGGGTTAGGTATCAAGAACCGGTTCCAAATTTCCAAGAACCGTGCATTTTGATTCCGCTTATTGATTCCACTTATTGATTCCTGTGTGCGCATTTTAATGTGATTTTAAAGCGTTCAAGTGCAGGAAAACGCGGAAGAGAACTCAGTTCGGCACTTGCGCACTGTTTTCTTTGCTGCGCACAAAAAGCTGCCTCTCATGTAGTGTCTGAATTGAGTTCTCTTTTGAGTTCAGTTGAGGAAGAAACGCATGTGTAACAGTATATTGGATCCATGCAGCTCTTAAAGTGACAGCAACCTAATAAATCTGCTGCTGTCTGTCATTAATGTTAATCAAACAACAAAAGTAAAGGACACTCACTCACTGATCCTGTCTGAATAACTTCTGTAACTTTAATAAGGATTCATCTATATTTAATTAATAAACCAAGGCAGTATAATCGAAAATATTTGGAATCGATAAGCGTAATCTGAATCGCTACAATTCAAACGATATCCAAACCTAGTGTCACATGCACCAGAATATCACAAAACACACAGAAATACATGCATATATATCTGAAGCATAAATGTCAGGTATGATTTCCAAACCACACACATCTACATGCAATGTTAATGTATTTGAATATGGTGTTTGTACATAAACACAGTTCAGGGTGTAGGATGGGTTTGGTGCTGACCCACAAATCTGTCTTTCTCTCTGTCTTTCTGCTTCTTTTCTGCCTGCCAGTGTCCGTTATGGATCAAGGTCAAAACTTCAACAGAGGTGATTCACATTCTCTTTCCTTCTGCTTTGTTCAGCTAAATCTCCCGGAGTTCTTGCCCTCCTTCCTTTTCAGACTTTGTTCTCTGTCTATTGCTCCCTCTCTCGCTCTCCCTTTCCGTATTGCTGACAAACTGAGCCATTGCATTCTGGGAAGTGTCACATCATCCAGCAGCGAGATGCTCTTTGTCGACACACATACACGCACACATCAGAGTACCTGCAGTCCTCCGTCACCCCTTTCCTCTCTTTTTCGTCTGTCTCTTCCCCCGCAGTGCTTCCATTGCTGACTTTGTGTTTTTCTTTTGTTTGATATTGATGTTTTCTGATAGCGAGGATTAGGTTGTGTACAGTGTGTGTGTGTGTGTGTGTGTGTTTGTGTGCGTGTGCGTCCCTGAGCTTCTGTGTTTCATGCATCGCTGCATGCAGTCCTCACCCTCATTTATTTTGGTTTGCATTTTTTGACGAATACGTTTCGCTTGTGTCAACAACACGTCCTCTGAACCTTGACCTCTTGTCCCGGCTGAGTCTTCGATCACCTTGCAGGCATGCCCACTCACTCCAGCAAGACCTGCATGTGGAGATGTTCAGTATAATGTTCCTGTCCCAAATCACCCAAAAACATTCGAAAAACGTGCCTGTGGCGACATTTCCAGGCAATTTCTCACAGATTTGAGGAATTGCTAGTAAATTTCACAAATAATTACAAAGAAACGGCTAGTAACATTGAATTAAACATGACATTTTAGAAAGACTGAAATAGCGTTTACTTGAGAAACGTACTCAAGAAACATACTCCTTGCAGTATTGTGCAAGGAACCCCACAAAAATAAGTCTTTATTAATCGATAATCTGCCCTTGTAATCATAATTTGTGTGAACAGGAATCGTTTTTTTTTTGTTTTGTTTTTTTTTGTTTTTTTTACTGCCCTTAGAGGTTGTTACATCTAGAAACTGCAGTGAATTGTATGTATAGGTACGTTTTTAGAGTTTTGCTAAATTGTAGATTGACGCACATATTTCCAATGAGCATAGGTTGCAAATGGGACACCCTACCCTACCCGACAAATGCGTCATTTGGGACAGGACCGAGATCTAACCTGTTAACCTCCCTTCAGAATGGTCGAGCATGCAGCCCTGCACGATTCTGTACCTACCGAAGGACCCCTTTAGTTGTTTGTTCACTTTATGTTTACTAACTTCCCGTTTCCTGTTTCTCCAGCATACCACTGGGACACTTCCGATTGGCTACCGAACACACGCCTACCTGACATCGAGGAAGTTCCCACCTATGAGACGGGTGAAGTGGGCGTGACTTTAGAATCGGACTATTACCTCGGCGGATTCGATATCGACAGTGACTACCCGCCTCCTCAGGAGGAGGAGTTTATGTCGCAGGACCAGCTTCCCCCGCCCCTTCCCACCGAGGAATATGACACCTCACCCGCCAATCAACTCGCCTCCAGAGAGAGCACGCTGAGCGGGGACCGCAAGCCCCGCCCACACTTCCACCCCAGCCAATACCTGCCCCCGCATCAGCTGCCACTCGGCTCCGCGGGGGAGGAGTTTAGCACTTTTACAGGCAGGGAGGAGCGCCTGTCCATCAACGCCTCCTCTGCCTCCGACGTTTCCTCTGCGCCCTGTGGGTTCGAAGACTCTGAGACAGGAGGAAGCTTGGATAGTTTGGAGGACACGCACATGCATACACAGCAGACTGAGGTCTGACACACCACCGGGAACTAAAGACGCAGTTACTGACGTTAGCAGGACGTGTTTTCAGACATAAAAGATACTAAACTCTCATGTCTGTCAGTGCTCGTAAGAATAAAGCGAGACGGATGCAGCAGACACGGTCTGAGGACTGCCGACGCCACAGACAGACTGACTCAGCGCTGCCTTCTGCATGAGCAGCCCACTTATAAAAGCACAGGAAGTGGCGAAAGTGATGTCATGCGTGGAGACCAACAAGAAACGAAATAGCGAACGGAGACCAATGATCTGTAGACGTGTTTTCAAAAATCGCCTGGTGCATTTCATTGTTCTTTCTAGTTCCTTGTTTGTTTGGTCCTGCCCTTTGTGAGTTTAAAATCTGGATCTGTTCTAAAAACCTAGTGAGCAGCCTACGTAGACAGCTTTATGCTGCCTTTTAAGATACCTTGTTTCTGTTTACATTTCTATTTGGAATTTCACAAAAATGAAATCCTTTGTAATTGCACTTTTTAAAGACAAAACTTACAATTACATAAAATAATGAAAATCAACAATATAATAGTAATACCCAACCTAAATTAAAATAGGACATTTAAAAAAAAAAACAGCATAAATACAAAACAGTGAACTCGTTAAAATTCGTCGTTATACGAATATACTTCCCAGAATGGATTGCAAAAAAAAAAAAATAATAATAATAATCCAAGATGGCGGAAAAGTCAAGCATATCAAGTGTCGACTATAAATGTACTTATATTTCATTCAATACGGGAAAAAAATCATTAAAAATAGTTGCATATAATTTTTAAAATGACTCATAGGCAGGGCCACACGTAATCTGCTGATTTTTTTGAAAAATCTGTGGAATTATGCGGAATGGTTTTAAATGTATTAAAAAGATCTAAGAGTATTAGAACTGAAAACATTACAAATAAAATATAAAACAACTTAAAATAACTCTTAACTTTTATTTAAGGTTTACAATACAAATCCAAATACAAGAACTTGATTTTTAAGCAAAGCTAGATCTCTCTTATAGTACATCCACTAAATGACGGAGAAAATATTGCTTTATCAATTGTATTGTACACAAATCATTAAATAAACAATTTCATATCATTCAACAATAAAGCAAAATAAATAAATACCTACCTAAGTAAATAAATTAACTTTTAATAGCTATAAATAAGTAATATTTGCAGACGTGTGACGTTTCCTTAACTCCTCCAGGGTCAATTTTAATTTAGACATTTTAAAATATCACTCTCTCACAAAAAAAAAAAGTCACGTCAATCAGCGCAGACTACTACCCCTCACAATCCCGCACGCGCAGGTTGTGTATGCTTCTCAATGAAGGGCACTAATCTGCAGAGTTTTCTGCGGGCGCAGATTCTATGTGGGCCTGCTCATAGGTAATATCTATGTGTGATACATACAACTTAGGCTGGTTTGTTTCAGCAAATTAATATTCAGTTGGATTGCTTTCTTCGTTCCAAATCGCGCACTTATGAGGGACCATTTCAGTTTGGAAGGCAGCTCACTAGGTTTTGGAACAGAACATGAATATGAATCTGTTTTCTATAAATGGACAAAAAGCACACGGTTTCTGTATCTTCCCAAAATGTAGTTGTTTTTTTTTTTTTTTTAAATGCATTGACTTTTTTGCACTAAACTGATGGATGATACAGTATGTTCAGATTTACAGCGGCCCTGTCTGATGCCACATTTGCGTCCCTGGACTGGTAGCATTAATCGGATCCTGAATAGCACTATTTTTCAAGCTGATCAATTTGATGTGTGCGAGTGTTTTAATGGAGCGTGGGCGACTCTCTTCTGTAAGTTGCGTCTCCCCCTTTTTGTCTTGTGAAAACATCACGATTGCATATCAGAAAGCCATAAGCAGAATATCATCGCAGTGTCCAATAATGTTTGTGTGTTCACAGGCACTTACAATGCAAGAATGACACATGCCTGTAGTAGCATGCAGTCCAAACCTCCTCCGGTTCTTTACAGACCCAAACCAGAGAAAGGAGCGGAATGAGAGAGAGAAAGCAATAACAGCAAGTCAGAGAGAGGGAAATGCTATGTCCTGAAACGGAATACTGAATAAAAGATGCAGGGTAAGAAAATGTAAAGAAAGTGAAAATCAATAAAATATAAATCAAAAGGAGAACGAGGGAGAGAGAGGCATGATACTGTGGACCAACTTTGGATTGGAATTGCATTTTAGCCCGAAGGGTAACATGATTGAGATGTTTGCTGTGAGCTGATTTAAGAGCGTGCACTGTAATTTTGAATGCCATTGGGCGGATCATTTTTTGTAAAAGCTGTAATTTTGACAAATTGTTGTACAGTGTATATAAGTAAGTTGTTCAAATCCAGATTTTGTAGATATTGAACTGCAATCATGGCAGGGTTTGTGCATCCTGCGAGGGTTTGGTGCGGAAGAAAAGGACACGCAAACTCGCGTACTTTTGCTGACATTTTTAACAGATGTGCACATACATGCTTTTGCTTGTGTGCATTTTTTTTTTTTTTTTTTTTTTCACAGTAGAAAACTACGTTTTTCAAAATATCAGTTTCTCCGCCCATCTTTTTTTGTATTGAGTTTATATTATAGAAAAGGGAATTACTCTGCTTCTGCCATCTTTGTGCAGGGGGTTTTATTCATTTGTTTGTTGGTTTCGTTTTAAATTCATATTTGATTCATGTTGTTCTGTTGACTGCGCAAAACAGTATTAAATCATCAATTATAAGTGTAAAATGCTTTTCTTCACTCCTGGATTTTTTGTTTAGTTTTTGTTTTTTTAATCAATGCTAAAATAAAAAAAGAATATTGATCAAACTGAATATCGCTTTGAAGTTTATGGGTGATTTTGTTAAAGACAACATAAAAATCAACATTAACCCTATATTTACTTTCTTCTTATTAAATGTCTCATCTTATTGTTCATGATCTTTTTGGTTCACATTATTAAAAAAATGTTTTGGTAACACTTTACTTAAAGCCTTATATATATATATAAAACGCCTTAAAACATTAATAATACCTTTTAATTCACCTTATAATGCATTGTATGGTCTCATGAATAATCTGAATAAGAATCACTGTTATAATACATTATAATACTGCATTGTTACACCCATTATACAAAGTATAATGCATTAAAACATGACAAACAACCAATTTCAGATGCAACAAAGAATCTGCAAATATTACGGTTACACTTTATTTGAATGTGTCCCTGTTACAGTGTAATTATACATTTAAGTATGGAGTAATATTAATTACCATCATCCCTCTCTCACACTTTGTAAAAAATCCATCCCTCGCGGGTCAAAAATGACCCAAAGCCCTAAAATGATACCCTTTTTTTGTCCAGAAAGCTTTATTTTAATTTTGATAATATTTTTTCTATTTCTTAATGAACTTTTGATTTTTTTTTTTTTTATTTACTTTTAAGTTTATTTAGATTTTATCAATAAATAATAAATAAACAATAATTTAAGCACATTCTTTATCAAATTTAATTCAAAATAACCCAATGTCATGCATAACCCTTTTAATTAAGCTCAAAATATCCTACATTGCTGACTTCTTGTGGGAAAAAATATAATATAACATGATATTTCATGACTCTTGCCACTAGATAGCTCTGTATGGAGCAAATGAGCTGTTCCGCTGGGTCCTAAAGTCATTTTTCTTCAGTATGCATTCAGATACACATGTAAACATTATAAAATCTTTGGTAAAGTTTTTGCATTTTTAGTGTGAATTTTGAGCATTTCAGTTTTTTCTATGTTTACTCAAGAATTCCTTGCATTCCATTCATTCCTAAGATGGTCAAATTGACCCGCGATGGATTTGTTACTTTTTTAAATTTCAACCACAAAACTCCTCAAATCCACGACAAAAGTCCTAGGGACTTAATTTTTAAATAAAATTTAAAAAAAAGAGTTTCGGGTCAAAATGACCCGAGGGAAGGATGAGGGAATAAGTACAAGTACTTAACTACTTACTATAGTGTTAGGGTAGAATCATGGTTTGTTTTAGGGTTAGTTGCATGTAATTATGCCTAATTTATAGTTATTACTATAGTAAATACATGTAATGTGTAACAAGGACATTAAAATAAAGTGTTACCAATATTACAATGCATTTTAAAGGTATAAGGTAGGCAATGTTTTTCATAAACATAAACAAAAATTGTTACTGGTTGAAACTCTCTTCACATCCTGATAGAAATCAATAATAGAAGTGGTCTAAATATTAAAACATGTACATACACTCACCTAAAGGATTATTAGGAACACCTGTTCAATTTCTCATTAATGCAATTATCTAATCAACCAATCACATGGCAGTTGCTTCAGTGCATTTAGGGGTGTGGTCCTGGTCAAGACAATCTCCTGAACTCCAAACTGAATGTCAGAATGGGAAAGAAAGGTGATTTAAGCAATTTTGAGCGTGGCATGGTTGTTGGTGCCAGACGGGCCGGTCTGAGTATTTCACAATCTGCTCAGTTACTGGGATTTTCACGCACAACCATTTCTAGAGTTTACAAAGAATGGTGTGAAAAGGGAAAAACATCCAGTATGCGGCAGTCCTGAGGGCGAAAATGCCTTGTTGATGCTAGAGGTCAGAGGAGAATGGGCCGACTGATTCAAGCTGATAGAAGAGCAACTTTGACTGAAATAACCACTCGTTACAACCGAGGTATGCAGCAAAGCATTTGTGAAGCCACAACACGCACAACCTTGAGGCGGATGGGCTACAACAGCAGAAGACCCCACCGGGTACCACTCATCTCCACTACAAATAGGAAAAAGAGGCTACAATTTGCACGAGCTCACCAAAATTGGACAGTTGAAGACTGGAAAAATGTTGCCTGGTCTGATGAGTCTCGATTTCTGTTGAGACATTCAGATGGTAGAGTCAGAATTTGGCGTAAACAGAATGAGAACATGGATCCATCATGCCTTGTTACCACTGTGCAGGCTGGTGGTGGTGGTGTAATGGTGTGGGGGATGTTTTCTTGGCACACTTTAGGCCCCTTAGTGCCAATTGGGCATCGTTTAAATGCCACGGCCTACCTGAGCATTGTTTCTGACCATGTCCATCCCTTTATGACCACCATGTACCCATCCTCTGATGGTTACTTCCAGCAGGATAATGCACCATGTCACAAAGCTCGAATCATTTCAAATTGGTTTCTTGAACATGACAATGAGTTCACTGTACTAAAATGGCCCCCACAGTCACCAGATCTCAACCCAATAGAGCATCTTTGGGATGTGGTGGAACGGGAGCTTCGTGCCCTGGATGTGCATCCCACAAATCTCCATCAACTGCAAGATGCTATCCTATCAATATGGGCCAACATTTCTAAAGAATGCTTTCAGCACCTTGTTGAATCAATGCCACGTAGAATTAAGGCAGTTCTGAAGGCGAAAGGGGGTCAAACACAGTATTAGTATGGTGTTCCTAATAATCCTTTAGGTGAGTGTATATCTTCTGTGGAAGTCTCAAGACCAAAAAATGTTTGTCCAATCATTGCATTCGGTCCGAATGTCCTACCTGCCTGTCAACATATGTATTTCCATACCTCTGCACACCTGCTCACGCAGACGTCACACGCCGTTGAAAAAGTACGTTCTTTATAGTATAAGTGAGTGTAGTATGAATGAAATTCGGATGTATCTGCCATGCTGTCATTGACCTACCAGCGTCATTTGCTTCACTTTCATTCACAAATCCTCTCCCGTAGCCTCATGGGATAGTAAAGTGTCCATCATGAGCGCACTTCAGAATCTTGCCAGAATCATCCGGGTACTTTTCGCCTACTGTTTTATGAATACTATGGCTGCGTTTAACTTCCCCTCTGAGAAATCCCCACCGCCATTTTGAAATGCGTTCAGCTTCGTCAAGTAGACAAGGAAATTGTATTTGGACAGACAGTATTTGGTCAGTCCCCTTCAAATGTTGCACCGTTGTCTTCATTCGCCCGTATGAGAAGAAGCACTTTAGTTTCACTATCTGTTCAATTTGACAACATATTTTGACGTCTGCGTGAAAGATATAAGGGGATGATCAAACAGAATGTGTTTTTGCTCTTAAAAACACGACACTCACGTAATAGTATACAACTGCAGAGCTGCAGCGCTGATGAATGGAAAAGAAGGCAGGGTCTCGAGCGCGACACGTTGAAAAAGCTGTGAGATGTGGCGCAACGGTCAAAGATGATCATTTAGCGCATATTTAAATAGAAAAACTATTAAAAAGCTTACTACAAACAGCGCAGAGTAATCACGTTATCTCCATAATAACTTTATGACTGGCCCAAAGCAGACTTCTTACGTCAGTGCGTTCTGACCTCGTACGTGCTCATACCGGCATTCTGCGTTCACACAGAGCACATTACCGGAAATTTACTGGTAATGTTACAACTTACCTTACTGGTAAATTGCCGGAACTGATTTACCGGTATTTTTAAAAAGGTCCTGTTCACACATGATCTCATACCGGTAATTTACCAGTAAAGACTGTGTGAAAGGGGCTATTGAGCACCCCCATATATCCAAAATGGCATGATCCTCATTTCATAAAACACCTGCGAAGATTCGACTGTGAGATTGGTAGTCGAATCAGGCTCCTCCTAGGTTTTTTTGTTTTGTTTTGTTTTAAATTAACCATGTTAACTAATAATATTTTAGCCTAGTGTTTCCACTTTTCATTATCTAGTCAAATTCTATTGGATAACATTAAATCCTGCCTTATATTTTTTCCTGTTGAATATTGTCTTTCACAAGGAAATGCATCCTGTTACAGAATGTTCTTTCTGAATGTTGTACACCTAAACACATTGCAAATGTCATATTTTGTGTGGTAATTTTTATGTTTTGAGGATTGCATTCTTCAGATGTTTACAATCAGTGTGTGTATAATAAGTGATCGATAGTAACTCTTCAGAGTCTTTCTAGAAGCGAGGAGAATGTACGCGGTTTGGTATTTAATCAGGTCTGTATGGTGTGTGTGTGTGTGTAGTTAGAGTGTAATCAGACTCTCACTTTGAGAGCTTCTCAGGCTCATTATCTTCTCCACTGCTGTGGCTTTTCAAGTGGACAGGGTGCTTCGATTTCTTGTCCTCAATCATTTTTTTGTCTCTAACTTTAAGGGCCTTTTCAGCTGAACTGATGTACAGTAGGGAGAACAAGTATTTGATACACTGCCGATTTTGCAGGTTTGCCCACTTACAAAGCATGTAGAAGTCTGTAATATTTATCATAGGTACTCTTCAACTGTGAGTGACGGAATCTAAAACAAAAATCCAGAAAATCACATTGTATGATTTTTAAGTAATTAATTTGCATTTTATTGCATGACATAAGTATTTGATACATCAGAAAAGCAGAACTTAATATTTGGTACAGAAATCTTTGTTTGCAATTACAGAGATCATACGTTTCCTGTAGTTCTTGACCAGGTTTGCACACACTGCAGCAGGGATTTTGGCCCACTCCTCCATCCAGACCTTCTCCAGATCCTTCAGGTTTCGGGGCTGTCACTGGGCAATACGGACTTTCAGCTCCCTCCAAAGATTTTCTATTGGGTTCAGGTCTGGAGACTGGCTAGGCCACTCCAGGACCTTGAGATGCTTCTTACGGAGCCACTCCTTAGTTGCCCTGGCTGTGTGTTTCGGGTCATTGTCATGCTGGAAGACCCAGCCACGACCCATCTTCAGTGCTCTTACTGAGGGAAGGAGGTTGTTGGCCAAGATCTCGCGATACATGGCCCCATCCATCCTCCCCTCAATACGGTGCAGTCGTCCTGTCCCCTTTGCAGAAAACCATCCCCAAAGAATGATGTTTCACGGTTGGGATGGTGTTCTTGGGGTTGTACTCATCCTTCTTCTTCCTCCAAACACGGCGAGTGGAGTTTAGACCAAAAAGCTCTATTTTTGTCTCATCAGACCACATGACCTTCTCCCATTCCTCCTCTGGATCATCCAGATGGTCATTGGCAAACTTCAGACAGGCCTGGACATGCGCTGGCTTGAGCAGGGGGACCTTGCATGCGCTGCAGGATTTTAATCCATGACGGCGTAGTGTGTTACTAATGGTTTTCTTTGAGACTGTGGTCCAGCTCTCTTCAGGTCATTGACCAGGTCCTGCCGTGTAGTTCTGGGCTAATCCCTCACCTTCCTCATGATCATTGATCCCCCATGAGGTGAGATCTTGCATGGTGCCCCAGACCGAGGGAGATTGGCCGTCATCTTGAACTTCTTCCATTTTCTAATAATTGCGCTAACAGTTGTTGCCCTTTCACCAAGCTGCTTGCCTATTGTCCTGTAGCCCATCCCAGCCTTGTGCAGGTCTACAATTTTATCCCTGATGTCCTTACACAGCTCTCTGGTCTTGGCCATTGTGGAGAGGTTGGAGTCTGTTTGATTGAGTGTGTGGACAGGTGTCTTGTATACAGGTAACGAGTTCAAACAGGTGCAGTTAATACAGGTAATAAGTGGAGAACAGGAGGGCTTCTTTAAGAAAAACTAACAGGTCTGTGAGAGCCGGAATTCTTACTGGTTGGTAGGTTATCAAATACTTATGTCATGCAATACAATGCAAATTAATTATTTAAAAATCATACAATGTGATTTTCTGGATTTTTGTTTTAGATTCCGTCACTCACAGTTGAAGAGTACCTATGATAAAAATTACAGACCTCTACATGCTTTGTAAGTAGGAAAACCTGCAAAATCGGCAGTGTATCAAATAATTGTTCTCCCCGCTGTACATGTCCTCTTGGAGACCAGAAAAATTGGAGCTCTTTTACACAGTGGCTCTCACCTCTTCATAGGCTTCTAATGAGGAAATCTCCCGATTAAACCAGGTGGATGGTGGACGGTGCAAAACGTCAGGATAACTGCGCTAGTTTGATGACACAAGAGGTTCGGTTCTGTTCCAAAACAAGCAGTTGAGAGAAAAGAGATTCTGTTCTTAGTTTTGAGTCATGAAGTAAACAAGAGTTTGGGAAAGTCATGGAAATGTTATAATAGTGATTTTAGAATGTGATTTTGATTTTTGATTTTGATCCAGTTAACATATTTCAATGGATATCGCTTTTCTGTATACTAAAATTGGCTCAAAAGAAATAGTGATGATTAATTATTAAAGGTGCAATAGGTGATCTGGGACATGCTAACTTTAGCCTGCTATCATTGAAAGCATACGATCCCACCCTCCCTGCAAATTGCCGTCCAAAGCCACGCCTCCTCCAAAACACATGAACGCGCTCGGACCAGAAGCAAGATGACCAGAGACTTATTGGATTACATCATGTGTCGTTCACAGGTGAGAAAACTTTACAGTACAGTGAGTAACAGTACTACAATAACGAACGTAAACAACTGTTTGCCTGCCATTCTTGCTCTGTCTGCACAGCGTACGTGAACACTGACGTATGATGTCTGCGTGAACAGGCTGCGCAGTGGTATGCAAACACACATTGACTGACAGGGAATACATGCTTTCATTTCATTCTGCGCGTATGCAATGATTGAACGAACGTTTTATGGTCCTACATCTTCCACAAACGATATATATATTTATAAAAATAAATTTAGACCGCTTAATATAGTGATTGCTATTTTATCAGGATATAAGGAGACTTTCAACCAGCATAACAAAAATTGTTTCTGTAGAGAATCACCTATTGCACCTTTAATGATTGAAGCAGTTCGTTTAAAAGAATCGGTCAAACCTCTTCATAAATCAGTCTGAATGATTTTATGTTCGTTCTTCACACAAAAGTATCTTGAAATACACAGATCAGGCATACCATTATGACTGATTATCTCTTCATCACGGCACCTGTTAGTGGGTGGGATATATTAGGCAGCAAGTGAACATTTTGTACTCAAAGTTGATGTGTTAGAAGCAGGAAAAATGGGCAAGCGTAAAGATTTGAGCGAGTTTGACAAGGGCCAAATTGTGATGGCTAGATGACTGGGTCAGAGCATCTCCAAAACTGCAGCTTTTGTGGGGTGTTCCCGGTCTGCAGTGCTCAGTATCTATCAAAAGTGGTCTAAGGAAGGAACAGTGGTGAACCGAAGACAGGGTCATAGGCGGCCAAGGCTCATTGATGTACGTGGGGAGCGAAGGCTGGCCCGTGTGGTCCGATCAAACAGACGAGCTACTGTTGCTCAAATTGCTCAAGTTAATGCTGGTTCTGATAGAAAGGTGTCAGAATACACAGTGCATCGCAGTTTGTTGCGTATGGGGCTGCATAGCCGCAGACCAGTCAGGGTGCCCATGCTGACCCCTGTCCACCGCCGAAAGCCCTAACAGTGGGCACGTGAGCATCAGAACTGGACCACGGAGCAATGAAAGAAGGTGGCCTGGTCTGATGAATCACGTTTTCTTTTACATCACGTGGATGGCCGGGTGCATGTGCGTCGTTTACTTGGGGGAACACATGGCACCAGGATGCACTATGGGAAGAAGGCAAGCCGGTGGAGGCAGTGTGATGCTTTTGGCAATGTTCTGCTGGGAAACCTTGGGTCCTGCCATCCATGTGGATGTTACTTTGACACGTACCACCTACTTTTGTTCTTTTGTACTCCACAGAAGAAAGTTGTACAAGTTTGGAATTGCATGAGAGTAAGTAAATGATGTAAATGATTTCTTTTAACCCTTTAAATTCAATTATTGCCTCCCGGTACGCATGCACCTACAGATTGCCATGAGCACAACATCTGGAAAGTAGTGCATATTTGCATGCAAACATCTAATAAGCATCTCAAGAGCCAATTCACGCACATTTTAAATCACAAATGCCACAAAAACAGCTGCTGAAAGTTGTTCTCACATCCAACAGGGAAGTTTTGCAGATGGCAAACTAAAAAGTTATACAATTGCAAATACAATTGTGTACATTGTGTTCTTTCAGGGCTGATCCAATCCTTGTGCATTTGCCTGGGAATATATTTTCATTGAATTATCATAAACACCTAGAAATGTGGATGCAAGGCCCTTGGGGAACAACTAGTGATTGTAATATCACTGCCTATTTACATGTTCAGTGTTCTGTTACATGTAATGCATAATTGCTTTTCAAAAAATGAAAATAGCTTCTATCTGCATTTTCCACCATGCTGTCCACTTCGATAATTTTTCATCTCTTGACTGTATTTAAAAATGCAACGAGCGTAGTTGTAGTTTCGGCACTCAACAGTATTATTCATTACCTCTGCTGAGATATTCATGAGTCGGATCTAATCGCACACATGAGGCAGATGAGGACACGTTTGCTAATGTGTGTTGAAATGTGTTGTGGTGTGACACTGTGTCAGAGTGTATTGTGTGCAGGTGGTCTTCATCTAATTTGTCTTTATCTCCTCTGTTTGCTTCGGTAATTGCTGATGTGTTTTTGTCATTTATGTCACTGGCTGTCAAAGAACTCACTGCAGTTTTGTTGCAGGAGTTTATGAAGCAGCTCGTTAAACTCTAAAGGCTCAGGTGCAACAAACTTAATAATAATTGTTGTTGTGATTACTAATGTCATTATAATCACTAACTAAAGGCTTTTTGCAACTGGCTGCAGATTTCTGGTCTGCTGTCTTAGCTGGGCTCAGTTTAGTCTCAGCCTCAGACGTCACGCCCACAGACCGTTGCTGAAAGCCGTCGTGTTTACAACTGTGACAATGAGTGCTTATCAGAATCAACTAAATACTGGATTTTCAAAAGTGTGAAGTGTGTGAAGTTCACAGCATAGACTCTTTAAAATAATATAACCTAAAATAAGAACCTCATTGGTTCTTGCTGAAGCTCAAACGTGCTGCGTAACACGAGAATGAACCTCATTGGTTCTTGCTGAAGCTCAAACGTGCTGCGTAACACAAGAATGAACCTCATTGGTTCTTGCAGAAGTTCAAACATATTGCGTAACACGAGAATGAACCTCATTGGTTCTTGTGGAAGCTCAAATGTGCTGCGTAACACACGAGGATGAACCTCATTGGTTCTTGAGGAAACTCAAATGTGTTGCGTAACACGAGAATGAACCTCATTGGTTCTTGTGGAAGCTCAAATGTGCTGCGTAACACACGAGAATGAATCTCATTGGTTCTTGCGGAGGCTCAAATGTGCTGTGTAACAGAAGAATGAACCTCATTGGTTGTTGAGGAAGCTCAAACGTGCTGCGTAACGCGAGAATGAACCTCATTGGTTCTTGCAGAAGCTCAAACGTGCTGTGTAACACAAGAATGAACCTCATTGGTTCTTGTGGAAGCTCAAATGTGCTGCGTAACACACGAGGATGAACCTCATTGGTTGTTGAGGAAGCTCAAACGTGCTGCGTAACACACGAGAATGAACCTCATTGATTCTTGCGGAGGCTCAAACGTGCTGTGTAACACAAGAATGAACCTCATTGGTTCTAGCAGAAGTTCAAACATATTGCGTAACACGAGAATTAACCTCATTGGTTCTTGTGGAAGCTCAAATGTGCTGCGTAACACATGAGGATGAACCTCATTGGTTGTTGAGGAAGCTCAAACGTGCTGCGTAATGCGAGAATGAACCTCATTGGTTCTTGCAGAAGCTCAAACGTGCTGTGTAACACAAGAATGAACCTCATTGGTTGTTGAGGAAGCTCAAACGTGCTGCGTAACACACGAGAATGAACCTCATTGGTTTTTGCAGAAGTTCAAACATATTGCGTAACACGAGAATGAACCTCATTGGTTCTTGTGGAAGCTCAAATGTGCTGCGTAACACACGAGGATGAACCTCATTGGTTCTTGAGGAAACTCAAACGTGTTGCGTAACACGAGAATGAACCTCATTGGTTCTTGTGGAAGCTCAAATGTGCTGCGTAACACACGAGAATGAATCTCATTGGTTCTTGCGGAGGCTCAAACGTGCTGTGTAACAGAAGAATGAACCTCATTGGTTGTTGAGGAAGCTCAAACGTGCTGCGTAACGCGAGAATGAACCTCATTGGTTCTTGCAGAAGCTCAAACGTGCTGTGTAACACAAGAATGAACCTCATTGGTTGTTGAGGAAGCTCAAACGTGCTGCGTAACACACGAGAATGAACCTCATTGGTTTGTGCAGAAGCTCAAACGTGCTGCGTAACATGAGAATGAACCTCATTGGTTCTTGCGGAGGCTCAAACGTGCTGTGTAACACGAGAATGAACCTCATTGGTTGTTGAGGAAGCTCAAACGTGCTGCGTAACACGAGAATGAACCTCATTGGTTCTTGTGGAAGCTCAAATGTGCTGCGTAACACACGAGAATGAACCTCATTGATTCTTGCGGAGGCTCAAACGTGCTGTGTAACACGAGAATGAACCTCATTGGTTGTTGAGGAAGCTCAAACGTGCTGCGTAACACGAGAATGAACCTCATTGGTTCTTGTGGAAGCTCAAATGTGCTGCGTAACACACGAGAATGAACCTCATTGATTCTTGCGGAGGCTCAAACGTGCTGTGTAACACAAGAATGAACCTCATTGGTTGTTGAGGAAGCTCAAACGTGCTGCGTAACACACGAGAATGAACCTCATTGGTTTTTGCAGAAGTTCAAACGTGCTGCGTAACACGAGAATGAACCTCATTGGTTCTTGCGGAGGCTCAAACGTGCTGTGTAACACGAGAATGAACCTCATTGGTTGTTGAGGAAGCTCAAACGTGCTGCGTAACACGAGAATGAACCTCTTTGGTTCTTGTGGAAGCTCAAATGTGCTGCGTAACACACGAGAATGAACCTCATTGATTCTTGCGGAGGCTCAAACGTGCTGTGTAACACGAGAATGAACCTCATTGGTTGTTGAGGAAGCTCAAACGTGCTGCGTAACACGAGAATGAACCTCATTGGTTCTTGTGGAAGCTCAAATGTGCTGCGTAACACACGAGAATGAACCTCATTGATTCTTGCGGAGGCTCAAACGTGCTGTGTAACACAAGAATGAACCTCATTGGTTCTAGCAGAAGTTCAAACATATTGCGTAACACGAGAATTAACCTCATTGGTTCTTGTGGAAGCTCAAATGTGCTGCGTAACACACGAGAATGAACCTCATTGATTCTTGCGGAGGCTCAAACGTGCTGTGTAACACGAGAATGAACCTCATTGGTTGTTGAGGAAGCTCAAACGTGCTGCGTAACACGAGAATGAACCTCATTGGTTCTTGTGGAAGCTCAAATGTGCTGCGTAACACACGAGAATGAACCTCATTGATTCTTGCGGAGGCTCAAACGTGCTGTGTAACACAAGAATGAACCTCATTGGTTGTTGAGGAAGCTCAAACGTGCTGCGTAACACACGAGAATGAACCTCATTGGTTTTTGCAGAAGTTCAAACGTGCTGCGTAACACGAGAATGAACCTCATTGGTTCTTGCGGAGGCTCAAACGTGCTGTGTAACACGAGAATGAACCTCATTGGTTGTTGAGGAAGCTCAAACGTGCTGCGTAACACGAGAATGAACCTCTTTGGTTCTTGTGGAAGCTCAAATGTGCTGCGTAACACACGAGAATGAACCTCATTGATTCTTGCGGAGGCTCAAACGTGCTGTGTAACACGAGAATGAACCTCATTGGTTGTTGAGGAAGCTCAAACGTGCTGCGTAACACGAGAATGAACCTCATTGGTTCTTGTGGAAGCTCAAATGTGCTGCGTAACACACGAGAATGAACCTCATTGATTCTTGCGGAGGCTCAAACGTGCTGTGTAACACAAGAATGAACCTCATTGGTTCTAGCAGAAGTTCAAACATATTGCGTAACACGAGAATTAACCTCATTGGTTCTTGTGGAAGCTCAAATGTGCTGCGTAACACACGAGAATGAACCTCATTGATTCTTGCGGAGGCTCAAACGTGCTGTGTAACACGAGAATGAACCTCATTGGTTGTTGAGGAAGCTCAAACGTGCTGCGTAACACGAGAATGAACCTCATTGGTTCTTGTGGAAGCTCAAATGTGCTGCGTAACACACGAGAATGAACCTCATTGATTCTTGCGGAGGCTCAAACGTGCTGTGTAACACAAGAATGAACCTCATTGGTTGTTGAGGAAGCTCAAACGTGCTGCGTAACACACGAGAATGAACCTCATTGGTTTTTGCAGAAGTTCAAACGTGCTGCGTAACACGAGAATGAACCTCATTGGTTCTTGCGGAGGCTCAAACGTGCTGTGTAACACGAGAATGAACCTCATTGGTTGTTGAGGAAGCTCAAACGTGCTGCGTAACACGAGAATGAACCTCTTTGGTTCTTGTGGAAGCTCAAATGTGCTGCGTAACACACGAGAATGAACCTCATTGATTCTTGCGGAGGCTCAAACGTGCTGTGTAACACAAGAATGAACCTCATTGGTTGTTGAGGAAGCTCAAATGTGCTGCGTAACACGAGAATGAACCTCATTGGTTCTTGCTGAACTTAAATGTGCTGTGTAACACGAGAATGAACCTCATTGGTTCTTGTGGAAGCTCAAATGTGCTGCGTAACACACGAGAATGAATCTCATTGGTTCTTGCGGAGGCTCAAACGTGCTGTGTAACAGAAGAATGAACCTCATTGGTTGTTGAGGAAGCTCAAACGTGCTGCGTAACGCAAGAATGAACCTCATTGGTCCTTGCAGAAGCTCAAACGTGCTGTGTAACACAAGAATGAACCTCATTGGTTGTTGAGGAAGCTCAAACGTGCTGCGTAACACACGAGAATGAACCTCATTGGTTTTTGCAGAAGTTCAAACGTGCTGCGTAACACGAGAATGAACCTCATTGGTTCTTGCGGAGGCTCAAACGTGCTGTGTAACACGAGAATGAACCTCATTGGTTGTTGAGGAAGCTCAAACGTGCTGCGTAACACGAGAATGAACCTCTTTGGTTCTTGTGGAAGCTCAAATGTGCTGCGTAACACACGAGAATGAACCTCATTGATTCTTGCGGAGGCTCAAACGTGCTGTGTAACACAAGAATGAACCTCATTGGTTGTTGAGGAAGGTCAAATGTGCTGCGTAACACGAGAATGAACCTCATTGGTTCTTGCTGAACTTAAACGTGCTGTGTAACACGGGAATCAGCCTCATTGGTTCAAACGGATGAACAAAATTCTTATGGGTTAGGAATGACATGAGGGTGAGTAAATGACATAATTTAAATTTTTGGGTGAACTAACCCTTTAACTCAGTTTACTGGACCAAAATTCTAATATTTCCTTTTTAAAAATCAAATATATAAAACTAAATAAATGTGCATACTTGAAATTGCATTTTGTGAAAGAAGAATGTGATTATCTCAGAGTGATGTTATTAATTTTTGATTTGATAGAGGCCACTTGGATGAGCGGCCAGCCGTGTCCCAGAATTCCTTTGGTAGCTGATGAAATTAATCACACACACACCAAACACCGCACACGTAGTGTTGTTATTAGGAAGAATGATGGAGATGAAGTGAGAGATGAAGAGATGCAGGTCAGTGCGAGTTTGTGTGTGACTGCAGATGTGCTTCTGTTTGACTTTTTGTCTGTTTGTTTGTGTGCCTCTATAGATTTAAAAGTTACTTTTGAAGTGTGTTTGTGGACTGTTTTCATTCTGTCTCTCTCTCTTTCTCTCATCTTCTTTAAGAGAGTCTTTAAGCTTCTCAGCAAATGTTTTTGGCTTTGGGCAGAAAAACAGAGAGAAATCAAACAAAAGACTGCTGAAGAGGAAGGTGAGAGGGGTATTTATGAGAAAAACAAAGAACTGATGCGTCGTGCGAAGGACTGTTTTATTAAGGAGATAAATCCAGCCCTGAGCTCTGAAACAGGTCAATAGCTGCCTTTCCATGGGTGGATGGGCGTCCCAAAGCATCCTGGTTCTTCCTTTCTTTCTGGCAGATGACAGGTCAGTTTTAGCATGCACACCTGAGCCTCTTTGTCTTTGTCAAAAGCGGTATCTCAGAGCATCTAAAGGAATTAATATGAGGACTCTATGAGAATCAGGAAGCTACAGTCAGGACAGCATTTGGCAATACTGACTGGTGATCTTATCACTGGCCCTGTTCAATTTGTAAGCAGAATCTATCATGAGGCAACGTAATCTGGACGAATCATCAATTGGTGTGAAAATTGGTGGGAGAAACATCAATAACCTGCGATACGCTGGCGATACAACCCTGCTTGCGGAAAGTGAACAGGACCTGGAATATCTGGTCCAAAGAGTCAAGGATGAAAGTGAGTGCATGGGGCTACACCTTAACATCAAGAAAACAAAGGTAATGAAAACAGCAGGCAACGGCACAGTCCATATAACAATCGACAATGAAGAAATTGAATCAGTACAAGATTTCCTCTTCCTTGGATCCAAAATTGTCCGTAGCGGCGGTTCGAGACCGTACATCAACAGAAGAATTGCACTCGGACAAAATGCGATGCAAGGAAAAGTCAAGATATTACCATTACAACAAAGACCCGAAAAATCAAAGCAATCATTTTCCCAATCATCATGTACACATGTGAAAGCTGGATACTAAAGAAGGGGGATAGAAGGAAAATTGATGCCTTCGAACTGTGGTGCTGGAGGCGTATGCTGCGAGTGCCATGGACATCAAAGGTTACAAACAAGACAATCTTAGAGCGTGTTAAAACAAAGATATCGTTGGTGGGTAAAATTACTAAGCAGTGGCTCTCACACTTTGGTCATATCATGCGCGCTAATTCATTTTTTTTTACTTCAGTAAAAATATTCATTCCAGTAAGTTGAAACAGCCAAAACCTCAAAATCTGGCATACTTTGGTGACATCTGGTGACATATGTTGGTATAAAAATAGCAATTACATAGCCTGCATCTCAATGTGCATACTATCCATCCTAAATAGTATGTGACATTAGTAATATTTGATACTATTTAGAGCGGATAGGGTGGATAGTATGCACATTGGGATGCAGGGATAGAATATCAAGAGCCACTATATGGCTGTAATACTCACTGGCTTCATATAGGCTGAAATCTACAAACCAATGTTGTAACAAACTTAACCTCTTAAGTTTTAGATTTTTATCACAAGTTAAAATTGTAGAATTTTTTGTGTTGGGTGAGACTATACAAAGATGCCAAAATATGCTTACAGACAAATCTGACCATGCTATAAAGAAAAGACAAAGTAGGAGACAGAGTAATCATTTATTTCTAACAAAAAACATCACATTTCAATAACTTAAAAAAGTAAATGGTAAAAAACAGGTACACGAATAAACAATGTACAACATGATGTTGTATGTTGATGTTGTTTGGAAGCATCAACAAATCTTGCAGTAGGACTGATCTGATTTTAGGGGTAGGGTTAGTGTAAGGGGAGAGAATATAGTTTGTACAGTATAAAAACCATTACGTCTATGGAGATAGTGAACACAGTGTGTGTGTGTGTGTGTGTGTGTGTGAGTGTGAGTTTTTGCCATATTGAGAATGTTGTATAGGCTCACCCCTTCATTTATGTGTATGTATGATCTGCATTGTGTTGGATTTATTGATTTTTATTGGACAAATAAAAAAAATGCTCTGAATTATAGTCTCTCCCATTCATTTCCTATGGGTGCCCACTTTTGCCCACGAAGGACCAATTAAGGAGGGTTTTTTTTCAACCACTTAACATTGTTGAATCAAGTCCAATTTTTTGTGTGTGTTCAGGTGGCAAACTTAGGAAAAGTAGCCAAGTCTTGTACCACTCAGATTAAGGAAAAAATATTTTGCCCACATTTGTTCCCAAGGACCATTTAGGATTAAAAGGTTGATGAGAATATTTATTTTACTTTCCTAACTGTGCATGATTGTACAATAGCATGAAACTAATTATTAGCATTTACCATTGTTTTCCCCTGCTGTCAGTGACTCAGTTGAGATCCTCATTTTCTCATTGACTGAATTGGCACCCGGATGTTTTTTTTTATCAATGTATTACTATGTTTGTGTGTGTGAATGTACAGAAAGGCTGTATGCTGTCCTGGTTATGTCAAGTTGTGTGTGCATGTTCTCTCAATAGCTCTTTGTAAATTGTGAATGAAAGAATAGATCACAGTTGTGTTTTCCAGGACAGCGAGTCGAAAGTGCTTTACTCTGCCTTGCTTGTTCTCTCCCCTGCACAATTTTCACTCTTTCTTTCTCTCTTTTCTTTTTAACTCTGCTGTGTAATATTTGTTTTTGTTCTTCCTTTCTCTTTCCCTCTCATTCTATCTCATCCACTGATTAACCAGGCAGAGGGAGTACTAAAGCATGAACTGACTTCAGATCAGCTCCAGTTCAGCTTTATTGAGTACACAGATGCTTGGACTGACTGTAGATAAATAGAGTTAAACAAAATTAGTGTAAACAGAAGTAAAAACACTATATCATATGAGGATAAAGACAAACATTTGTCATTTAGACATGACTGAACTGTCCTAAATGGCTTTGCAAAGTTTTCTTACATAATTCTGTGGTGAATTCATCTTGGGACACAGATAGTACGTACCCTTGTGCGATGGCAGCATCAGAATCAGTGGAGCGTCACAGAGAGATTGATGTAACATAAAAAATTGATGTAAGATAGTTAAACCTGATAATGAAGATGACATGTCAGCCTGGAGCAAAGCAAACTAATGACACATCAGTGATGCGTGAAGACATGATCAGGGTGAAGCTTCGAGATCTAGTGACCTCAAAATTATTTGGACAATAAAGTAACACTTAAAATGTCTTAATGTTAACGAAATCTCAATATCAGCAGATAGCAAATTATGTGAGTTTTTTCACAACTCACTTTACCTGGGTCAGTAACTGGTGTGTCAGTTGCTGCATCCAAATATGCCTACTTCCATACTATATAGTTATTATGTCCAAATACATAGTAATAGCAGAATTGCTCGTTCGATGGACACTTTACTATCCCATGAGGCCACCGGAGAGGACATTGAAGCGATGCATGACAGTGACAACATGGCAGATGTAGTACATCGAATTTCAATCATACTACCCACATTCATACTATAAAGAATGCATTTTTTAATGGTCATGAAGTTTCAAACCAGATGTAGCACCTACTGTAATATGCGATTTCGGACATATTTTTTATTGGATATATGATGTCAGTTTTCCTTAAGTGTACCCAGATGTGATTCTGAACAGCATATCTATTGTTTTATCATTTAAAACTTGAATCTCGTATATGTCTTTAAAATAAGCAGCACATTAATTAATATTTTGATGACACACAGATATTTTTAAAATGTATTTGTATAGCACTTTTCATTGTTTGTTAATGTGATATTGTAATATCTTCATGCCTTAGAGTAGCATTTAGCTGATTGGAGCTGGGTGATAATATAGTTTACATCCTGCAACGATTGTAAACAATCATGCTGTAGCAAATTAGCTCAGAGGGGAAATATTAATAATTATTCATAACTCATTATGAATATTCATTATGATTAATTATGAATATTTGAATCCGTTGAATTGATTAACTTGATGTAGCTACATTAACATTACAATCAATCAATCAGTTCATCCTGTGAATGTTCAGTATTGAGTATTAATTAATTCTAAGAAAAGGATATTTTTCATGGCCACAGAAAAATAATTCTTTCTTTGTATTTACAGCACTTAGAGCGCATAACCAGATCGATCATTTAAGTGACAATTGTTTGCAGGCAGGGAGTCACAAAACATACATGGTAAGAGGTAAAGTTAAAGTGGTTAGAAAAACCGGGTCAGTACAGATGGATGAAGTTATGCAAAGAGCCTAAACCTGGGAGAACCATCCCTGATAAGCTCCTTTGTCTGGGCAAAGGAGTTTACAGTTTTACTAACTACACAGCAACTTGTATTTCTTAGTACATTACTTGCATTTGCCCAGGAAGGCGTCCAGATATACAGTCGCAGAAGAAAGTCTTGGTTCCGTCCGATGGCTTTGCAGTGGCAATGATTTCCTTCTGTGTTGAGCGAAGGAACGACGGTGAGCTTGCATGGTTGCTTTGACTCCATCGAAGTTGAGGAAGTTGCACACGCCGTGAGGAGTTGGGCCTGCTGGCCCAACTGGCCGTGTGGAGGCATCTGGTTTCCTGTCCCACACACACACACGTGAGGCTGTGTGTGTAGGCCTTATCTGGCCTGGCCTGTTGGCCGGCTGATAGACAGCCAAGATGACGCGTCGTTTTGGTCCAGAGAGAGAAGAGAAGAAAAATCTGTGTGCCTCTCCTTAAGAGTCTGCAAGAAGTCCCACCCTTTATGATCGAGTTAACCAATGGGATTGTTGGGATTTCCCAGCGGGAAATTCCTCTGTGGGAGATTTATGGCTCTTTATTTCAAGCAGGATTCAATGGGTCTGTGCCCATTTATACTCCAATTAATGCAAACAAACACATACTGCCTCTTACAAGGAAGTGACATATATGAAAGTGTAAGCCGTGAAGTGAGCATTAATTTGATAGGAGACGTGACATATATGAGGTTACATGAACTAGCAAGTTGCTCATAAGACATGCATAAACAAAATAACATACAGGGGACACTTTAAAAGACAGTTATATGCATACATACAATGTCCTGGAGTGCATGTTCATTTATAGACGGTTTGTCTATAACTTGAGGCAAAAGCGTGTGTATTACAGGCTTTGTGTCTTAACTATGGCCTTTTCCATGTGGCCACATTTTTTAGGGATACCAGCTGATAAACGTCTTATCAGTTGGTATCCAGGGTAACTGAGGACCTTTCTCTGTTGTGTTGGGGGAAGGTCTGTTACTAAGCACAAAGCATTTAAAACATATTTGTTAAATGTAACAGGCGATTATGTGTCTGATTTGCCTCAGTCGCTACAATGCAGTTGAGATATGCTATATAGCAGTGGTGTGCATCCTCACTTTATATATATATATATATATATATATATATATATCAAATGTAAATTTATGTCCCTGTTACACTTAATTTTAAAAAAAACATTACATAAAAAAGAGGGACCAAATGTTCTATTTATTAAAACCAAGTATAACTTTCATCAAATTAGTGTTTTTACATTTTTACATTTATTCCAAAATAATAACTAAAGGCAGTAACAATTTAAACAATATATTTATCGCCCGAACCAATCATATCCAATCATGGCTCAATGGAGGTATTGCCTCCTCTCATGTGACTTTCCCACATTCATTCTCATTTACCCTCCATCAAACCCACCGCATGCTTTAGGGGGATCTGTTAAAAGTCAATGGGCTCAGGGGAGGCAAGCCTCTCGCTGTAACTTTACCTGCAGTTGTTGCTGTTGGACAGTGTTACTTTATAAAAACAAGTGACTTTTACACTTTTTAATGTCATATTTTGTAATATTTGCATTTTTGTTTTTGTAATATCAATTATTTTCTCATCCAGTTCTTTTGAGGAGGCAGTGCCTCCCTTGCCTCCTTGGAGGAAATGCCCCTGCTATATAGTAGTATATATCACCCTACGTGAGTATAGGTTGCTGTATGAGACCAGATGAGACAGAAAAAGCTGGGCATACATACACCTATCAGGCATAACATTATGACCACCTTCCTACATTGTGTTAGTCCCCATTTTGCTGCCAAAACAGCCCTGACCCGTCGAGGCATGGACACCACTAGACCCCTGAAGGTGTGCTGTGGTATCTGGCACCAAGGTGTTAGCAGCAGATCCTTTAAGTCCTGTAAGTTACGAGGTGGGGCCTCCATGGATCGGACTTGTTTGTTCAGCACATCCCACAGATGCTCGATTGAATTGAGATCTGGGGATTTTGGAGGCCAAGTTTTGCTAAGGCTTGCCTTCTTCCCATAGTGCATCCTGGTGCCATGTGTTCCCCAGGTAAGCAACACACATGCACCCGGCCATCCACGGGATGTAAAAGAAAACGTAATTCATCAGACCAGGTCACCTTCTTCCATTGCTATCAGAAATCAAGCGTAGCATCAGTTCTGGCAGATCACGTTAGTCAAGCTCGCATCAGCTGACTTTCAGCTGATCAAATCTACCTATAGGAATATGCCATCACAGCATACATATATAAGCTCCTTCAGTACTATCAGCAGCTAACGCGTTTCTCCAAAGCTCATTTAATGGCGAATTCGGAGGGTGACATCGCATCATCTCATTAAGAATTGTGTAATCGGGATTTAGCGAGAGGAATTCGTTTCGCACATGGATTTCACCTCAGTTCGATTCGCTGCATTGATTGTAAGCTGTCTGATCTGGAAGTGATTGAGTTGGCATTGCTTCTCACATCACTGCATTGTTGACATGGACTCGCTGAAGTTTACTAATGTAGCCTAACTGAACCAAGAACAATTCAGATGAGATCTGCACTCACCTGCATGAAGAGGGATATCAAGAGAAGATCAAACATCCACGTAACACCCATGTAATCATCCCTGAATGTCTTCACGAAGCTAAGCTAAGTTCCTTTTTAATGCTCTTTGCTAAAAGCTATCAGGGTATTGGCAACAGGCTCGTTGCTAAGGCCATCCGTGTTGGTTAGGCTTCTAGTCATTTTCAGTAAATGCTTGTGCTAGGTTATGCGATCATATTGGCAAATGTGCAATCTGTTGCCATTGGCAACAAAGTCAGGTTGCTTTGGTTTGTTTTCTTCGCTTTATATGGCACGTATTCAAGCAGCTTGCGGTGATAGACAGGAAAAACGATTCATGGTGCAAACAGAATAATTTCTGCTGTGGTGCAGCTCTTAAAAGACAATAGTAAACAGTTATTGTTCAGTTGAGTCAGCTCAGCGTTTATTCTGATTCTGTTATCTGTATGTTCGTTCCTAAAGTTATAGTTGATATTGGAAATGTGTGTTCTTCAAAGCTGTAGTGCTATTGGAAACACGCTGTTCTTAAAGCTGCAGTGCTATTAGAAATACACTGTTCTTAAGCTGCAGTGCTATTGGAAATGCGCTTGTTTTTAAAGCTGTAGTGCTATTGGAAACACGCTATTCTTAAAGCTGTAGTGCTATTAGAAACACGCTTGTTCTTAAGCTGTAGTGCTATTGGAAACACGCTTGTTCTTAAGCTGTAGTGCTATTGGAAACACGCTTGTTCTCAAAGCTGTAGTGCTATTGGAAACACACTATTCTTAAAGCTGCAGTGCTATTAGAAACACGCTGTTCTTAAGCTGTAGTGCTATTGGAAACACGCTGTTCTTAAGCTGTAGTGCTATTAGAAACACGCTGTTCTTAAGCTGTAGTGCTATTGGAAACACGCTTGTTCTTAAGCTGTAGTGCTATTGGAAACACACTATTCTTAAAGCTGCAGTGCTATTAGAAACACGCTGTTCTTGAGCTGTAGTGCTATTGGAAACACACTGTTCTTAAGCTGTAGTGCTATTGGAAACACGCTTGTTCTTAAAGCTGTAGTGCTACTGGAAACACGCTTGTTCTTAAAGCTGTAGTGCTATTGGAAACACACTATTCTTAAAGCTGCAGTGCTATTAGAAACACGCTGTTCTTAAGCTTTAGTGCTATTGGAAACACACTTGTTCTTAAAGCTGTAGTGCTACTGGAAACACGCTTGTTCTTAAAGCTGTAGTGCTATTGGAAACACACTATTCTTAAAGCTGCAGTGCTATTAGAAACACGCTGTTCTTAAGCTGTAGTGCTATTGGAAACACACTTGTTCTTAAAGCTGTAGTGCTATTGGAAACACGCTGTTCTTAAGCTGTAGTGCTATTGGAAACACGCTTGTTCTTAAGCTGTAGTGCTATTGGAAACACGCTGTTCTTAAGCTGTAGTGCTATTGGAAACACGCTTGTTCTTAAAGCTGTAGTGCTATTGGAAACACGCTATTCTTAAAACTGTAGTGCTATTAGAAACACGCTTGTTCTTAAAGCTACATAGTTGCTATTGAAGCAGGTGTGTTAACGTTTTATAGTTTGCTACTGAAGCAGGGTGTTAACTCTAGTTGCTATTGGAAACACGCTTGTTCTTTAATTATAGTTGCCATTTGAAACATGCTCATTCTAAAGGCTATCTGGTTGCTATTGGAAACATGCTGGTCTTAAGCTATAGTTGCTATTGGGAACACAATCATATTGCAAATGCTATGTTAATGTTAGCAACATGCTTGTGGCTTTAGCTTATCTAGAGTATCAATAACATGCTGTGCTTAAATACACACAGCAGGTATGTTTCACCGCAGAGGTCTCTTATTCAACACTAACAACATCATGGCTTGGTGATCCCATGAGGGAGTGCGGAGTCGTGGGGGTCGTCACCTTCTCCTCCAGCCGATGGAATCACCCCGACAGGAGCAGAATCATGATCACGAATGAGGAAGCACTGTATTTCATTGCTAGCTGCACGTTGCATCTACTTGGAGATGTTGCTGCAGGATGTATGTTTCCCAGACAGACTACTAGTTTAGTTCTATGATTACAACATCCTTGTTGTATCAGATTTTGCTGCGTTAGGGGTGTAAGCTTCCCCCAATAGATACTGTACAATGAATTAAAATTTGGTTACAGCAACATACTTGTTGCAAATATGTCCTTGCTTGCTGCAGCTTGGGGTGATGCTTCCCCCATAAGATTGGAAGACAGAAAAAAAAAAAAAAGGGGGCATTCAGATTTTTACATCACATGTTTGGGGGATATCGGCATTGGTTTTGTTTTGGGGGGTTATTGCTGCTCTCCCTGCTCTTATCCATGCTAGGCTGCATGGATGCGCAGGGAGTTCTTGCCCAGAACAGAACCATACCGCCAATCACAGCATACATATATAAGCTCCTTTAGTACTATCAGCAGCTATCGCGTTTCTCCAGAGCTCATTTACCCTCCTCCATCCCCAGCTCCTCCTCTCGTCCAGTCAGGATTTGGTATTCTGATTCACCTTGAATCAGACTAAATTCCCAAATTATTTTGTACATTTAATATCGACATTAAAGATATCTGCAAATACATTTTGTTGATTCTGTTCTGTTTACCCTAAGGGGGGTTATTGCTGCTCTCCCTGCTCTTATCCATGCTAGGCTGCATGGATGTGCAGGGAGTTCTTGCCCAGAACAGAACCATACCGCCAATCCAAACTATGCTAATAGTCAATCAATCATCTTTGACGATAGTGGTCCTGACAGAACCAGCATTAACTTATTGAACAATTTGAGCTACAGTAGCTCGTCTGTTTGATCAGATCACATGGGCCAGCCTTCGCTCCCCATGTGCATCAATGAGCCTTAGCCGCCCATGACCCTGTCGCCGGTTCACCGCTGTTCCTTCGTTGGACCACATTTGATAGATTTGACCACTGCAGACCGGGAACACCCCACAAGAGCTGCAGTTTTGGAGATGCTCTGACCCAGTCGTCTAGCCATCATAATTTGGCCCTTATCAAACTCGCTCAAATTCTTACGCTTGCCCATTTTTCCTGCTTCTAACACATCAACTTTGAGGACAAAATGTTTACTTGCTGCCTAATATATCCCACCCACTAACAGGTGCCGTGATGAAGAGATAATCAGTGTTATTCACTTCACCTGTCAGTGGTCATAATGTTATGCCTTATCGGTGTATATATCCAACCCCGACTAAGCCTGGTTTCTCCCAAGATTTTTTTCTCCATTCTGTCACTGATGGAGTTTTGGTTCCTTGCCACCGTCGCCTCTGTTGCTCCTGTTTTCTCCAGAGCGGCTGTACAGCCGAATCAAATTCTGTTTAACACTGTGAAGCTGCTTTGAAACAATCGGCATTGTAAAAAGCGCTATATAAATAAAGGTGACTTGACTTGACTTTATACACTCACCTAAAGGATTATTAGGAACACCATACTAATACTGTGTTTGACCCCCTTTCGCCTTCAGAACTGCCTTAATTCTACGTGGCATTGATTCAACAAGGTGCTGAAAGCATTCTTTAGAAATGTTGGCCCATATTGATAGGATAGCATCTTGCAGTTGATGGAGATTTGTGGGATGCACATCCAGGGCACGAAGCTCCCGTTCCACCACATCCCAAAGATGCTCTATTGGGTTGAGATCTGGTGACTGTGGGGGCCATTTTAGTACAGTGAACTCATTGTCATGTTCAAGAAACCAATTTGAAATGATTCGAGCTTTGTGACATGGTGCATTATCCTGCTGGAAGTAGCCATCAGAGGATGGGTACATGGTGGTCATAAAGGGATGGACATGGTCAGAAACAATACTCAGGTAGGCCGTGGCATTTAAACGATGCCCAATTGGCACTAAGGGGCCTAAAGTGTGCCAAGAAAACATCCCCCACACCATTACACCACCACCACCAGCCTGCACAGTGGTAACAAGGCATGATGGATCCATGTTCTCATTCTGTTTACGCCAAATTCTGACTCTACCATCTGAATGTCTCAACAGAAATCGAGACTCATCAGACCAGGCAACACTTTTCCAGTCTTCAACTGTCCAATTTTGGTGAGCTCGTGCAAATTGTAGCCTCTTTTTCCTATTTGTAGTGGAGATGAGTGGTACCCGGTGGGGTCTTCTGCTGTTGTAGCCCATACGCCTCAAGGTTGTGCGTGTTGTGGCTTCACAAATGCTTTGCTGCATACCTCGGTTGTAACGAGTGGTTATTTCAGTCAAAGTTGCTCTTCTATCAGCTTGAATCAGTCGGCCCATTCTCCTCTGACCTCTAGCATCAACAAGGCATTTTCGCCCACAGGACTGCCGCATACTGGATGTTTTTCCCTTTTCACACCATTCTTTGTAAACTCTAGAAATGGTTGTGCGTGAAAATCCCAGTAACTGAGCAGATTGTGAAATACTCAGACCGGCCCGTCTGGCACCAACAACCATGCCACGCTCAAAATTGCTTAAATCACCTTTCTTTCCCATTCTGACATTCAGTTTGGAGTTCAGGAGATTGTCTTGACCAGGACCACACCCCTAAATGCATTGAAGCAACTGCCATGTGATTGGTTGATTAGATAATTGCATTAATGAGAAATTGAACAGGTGTTCCTAATAATCCTTTAGGTGAGTGTATAAAGAGCTGGGTGATATTTGTGACAAAATCAGATTTGCTTTGCATGAGTTACTATATGTTGAATATAATGTATATACAACTTTATAGAGAGCTGTGCGATAATATACTTTACATTTGTGTGACTTTTGAGGTCACTGTAGTTTGTTGTTCAAATGTGAGGAAGGGTAGACGGGGTTTAACCAGTCACTTTACTCATTAGCCAGTCTCAGAACTTCACAAATCCTTAAACTCACCCACACACATTCACTCTCGCACAGACACGCATGTGAATTATTTTACATGCCATACAAATTAAACCAAAACACAGACAGTGACAAGCACCGCCAGTCTCGAGAGGGTTTCCTGCAGTTTGACATCAAAGAAAGGCAAGGCCTCTCTCTCTATCCCGGAGAATCCAGACACCCGCTTACATAACCTGATTCTGCTAACAAGCTGCGCGCTCAAACAATCAGCCCGTGTACCCACGCACACACCCGACCAAAAAGTCGCAGCCAGGTTTCCACGTTGTAAACGTCTCCTTTATTCCTAGCGGTGTTGTTGTGGGTGTAAAAAAATAATCATTCAAACACCTCGCATTGGACTGATTTTATAGGCAGGGCTGATTTAGCGCACACGCTGGATGTCATCGTTGGCTCACGGAGATAAAGGCGCACACGCGCCAGCAAACATCTCTACATTTCTGTGCCGTATCTGTATTTGTAAACAGGAAAAAATAGATGTGCAGTGTGTACCTTTCTGTAAATACTGCTCAGTTGCTGTTCTCATTCTGACATCCAAAAACAAAAAACAACTCAAAAAGTGCAGGAAAAGACTGCACTTTTTGGAGTTTTACATATTTGTATCACTGTGATAAATTACAAAGTAGGCTTCTGTCTCCATGAAAATGGACTTCACTGTCTGTCTGCCTGCCTGCCTGCCTTCCTGCCTGCCTGTGTGTCTGTCTATCTATCTATCTATCTATCTATCTATCTATCTATCTATCTACCTATCTATCTATCTATCCCTTCATGTATCTGTCCATTACCTTTTAAACACATTCAAATACATATATGCACATATATCAATGTATATCACATACACTCACCTAAAGGATTATTAGGAACACCATACTAATACTGTGTTTGACCCCCTTTCGCCTTCAGAACTGCCTTAATTCTACGTGGCATTGATTCAACAAGGTGCTGAAAGCATTCTTTAGAAATGTTGGCCCATATTGATAGGATAGCATCTTGCAGTTGATGGAGATTTGTGGGATGCACATCCAGGGCACGAAGCTCCCGTTCCACCACATCCCAAAGATGCTCTATTGGGTTGAGATCTGGTGACTGTGGGGGCCATTTTAGTACAGTGAACCCATTGTCATGTTCAAGAAACCAATTTGAAATGATTCGAGCTTTGTGACATGGTGCATTATCCTGCTGGAAGTAGCCATCAGAGGATGGGTACATGGTGGTCATAAAGGGATGGACATGGTCAGAAACAATGCTCAGGTAGGCCGTGGCATTTAAACGATGCCCAATTGGCACTAAGGGGCCTAAAGTGTGCCAAGAAAACATCCCCCACACCATTACACCACCACCACCAGCCTGCACAGTGGTAACAAGGCATGATGGATCCATGTTCTCATTCTGTTTATGCCAAATTCTGACTCTACCATCTGAATGTCTCAACAGAAATCGAGACTCATCAGACCAGGCAACATTTTTCCAGTCTTCAACTGTCCAATTTTGGTGAGCTCGTGCAAATTGTAGCCTCTTTTTCCTATTTGTAGTGGAGATGAGTGGTACCCGGTGGGGTCTTCTGCTGTTGTAGCCCATCCGCCTCAAGGTTGTGCGTGTTGTGGCTTCACAAATGCTTTGCTGCATACCTCGGTTGTAACGAGTGGCTATTTCAGTCAAAGTTGCTCCTCTATCAGCTTGAATCAGTCGGCCCATTCTCCTCTGACCTCTAGCATCAACAAGGCATTTTCGCCCACAGGACTGCCGCATACTGGATGTTTTTCACTCTAGAAATGGTTGTGCGTGAAAATCCCAGTAACTGAGCAGATTGTGAAATACTCAGACCGGCCCGTCTGGCACCAACAACCATACCATGCTCAAAATTGCTTAAATCACCTTTCTTTCCCATTCTGACATTCAGTTTGGAGTTCAGGAGATTGTCTTGACCAGGACCACACCCCTAAATGCATTGAAGCAACTGCCATGTGATTGGTTGATTAGATAATTGCATTAATGAGAAATTGAACAGGTGTTCCTAATAATCCTTTAGGTGAGTGTATATCAATGTATGGCAATCCATATACATTGGTTTTTCATCCTGAGTGCAAAGGTTTGATTTATTCCTAATGCTGTGGACAGATTAATTCAAACCTCACAGGGACAAATTTATTTTCATGTATCCATGATTTGGTTTAATTGAGTAATAGTTAATGATATGCTGGATATAACCCTTTTTCCCAAGCTGCAAGGAAATTCACAAGGTGAAGCATGTCTGTGTTAAGTATGGATAACATTCCTTTCTGACTGTGTGTGTGTGTGTGTGTGTGTGTGTGTGTACATGTTTTTCTATACCGGTGGGGACTGAATGCACACAGACTCATGGGCACTCGTGTCACCGTGGGGACCTAAATTGAGGTCTCCATGAGGAAACAAGCTTATAAATTATACAGAATGAGTTTTTTTGAAAATGTAAAAATGCAGAAAGTTTTGTGTGATGGGTAGGTTTAGGGGTAGGGTTAGTGTAAGGGGAGAGAATACACAGTTTGTACAGTATAAACACCATTACGTCTATGTGTGTGTGTGTGTGTGTATGTGTGTGTGTGTGTTATCTGGGGTGGCATGGGCCCCATCACATAACTGAGGGACATGTACTTTCTGCAACGGTTGTGCCCTTAAATGAATTGTGACCTAGTGGGTAACTCCCTGTGCTATACTTCTTTGCCCTCTCTCATTTCAGCTGCTATCCATCTGCACCATAGAAATAGGATAAGCTAAATGGAAAAAAAAAACGTCTCTTTAACTGCTAGACGCCATAAGGTCAAGTTAATCAAACCCAGTGGCATAGGTTTCATTTGAATACAGGGAAGGATGCATCTCATTTTAAACCATAAGTAGCCTATTAACAAACATTGTAGTTTTTGAAAATGGTATTTTTTTAGCCAAGTCAAGTGGTTACTCAGGGTGAGCCAGAAAGTTTGGAGCAGTGAGTGGTGAGATGGTTGCAAGCTTTTGATTAGGTTGTTCCATAAAACAATTATTTCCAATGTTGTTTAAAAAGTAGTAGTCTCAGTTTTAGACCAGATTTTTTAATTGATAGTTTATTTTTTCCACACCTGTCTATTATTAAGGTATAATTTATTTTAGGGGAGCCTAAATGGCACATCAACAAACTGTTACGGATCATGTCAGTCAGATGTCACTAAGTGAAAGGTTTATGGCTAGAATAAGCTGTATGTATTGTGATGTCTGAAGCACTAGGGGCAGGGATTTTAGCTCCCAGCATGCACTGATGTTTGGCTAGAATATTGAATCAACAGTTCTTCGTTTATTTCCCTAATAGTTTAGTTAGACTGTACAGTAGATGTTGCATTGTATTGTTCTCTCGATGTGTACAGCTAGGCTATTTATACATTTTGAGCATGGTGGACCCAGCACCAATTATGAGTGATAATAACCAGGGTCATAAATAAGGTGTGATTTTATTTATTTATTTATTTTAACTTAGATCTTGAATTCACTGCCCGTTACGGTGTTTTCTTCTTTTTTTTTTTTTTTTTTTTTTTAGATATATATATATATATATATGTTTTATATAATTTATTTAACTAAATTATTAGTGATTGGTAAGCGTTGATTATCGCTCGGTAGAAAAACGCTGCGAGGCCTTTTAATTCAACTCCGTTATTTGTGACAGGACGCCCTCACGTGCACCTGCGCGCTCTCAGTACAAGTTTAGACGCACGCGGAGGCTCCCAGCGCGTGATGTGAACTGGGCAGCTGTAAACAGCGGTGGCGCGCGCTCTCGGATTTTGGTCCTCAATGAGGAGACCGAAAGAGACCGGCCGTGCAGAGCCGGTCGAAGGCGACGTCTCTCCAGCAGCCGTTTAACTAGACTTCTCTGAGAACTGGACCGGAAACTCTGCTCGCGTGCACCCAGCCGCTGAGGGAGTCCCTTTGAGGCGGGAAAACACGGAATTACTGTTAAGAAATGCTCATTTTCTAAGTTGGATTCTTTCGTTTAACGGCAGTCTTGCTCCTCAAACGTGAAGACCACCTTAGATTAAGATAACCGTTTTTAACGACACACACTGGTGTCAAAACCAGTCATATACTGCACTTAAAGGTTTCACACTCCTGAGGCGGGAATTCAACCCCATCATTCGATCTCAAGCATCGGATTCCGTCGCCACCGAGTGAATTAATAAATAAATAAAGTCTGACTGACTGGACATACAAGGCGAGCTGACGCGTCCCACATTTGACAGCTATTTGGAGGCGTCTCAGCTGAACTCAGCTCAACCGTCAATGTAAATATGCTGAACGAGAAGAGGAGGAAAAGGAGTGAACCCACGCCAGCGTGATCCTTCCGTTATCAATGGGAAATACCGGAGCGCACGCGACCAGAGCGAGATGCTCAGAGAAGCTCGAGACCGTCTCGTGCGCCGCCGCGCTCTCACCGTGAGTGAGTTTTAAAAGGCGCGCGGCGAGGTGGGCGAACGAGCACCGTGAAGTTGAACATATTCGTCAAGACAATAGCCGGGTGGAAAATTGTGGCACATTAATGAGAAAACAAAACCCGTCAACGAGCTTCCCAAGGATTGTTGAGAATATGGATATGTGTAATTGTTGACGAAGGTGAAGATGACAGAAGCTTCGTGAGAAAGATACCGAGCGTGTTTTTTGTGAGAGAGGGGGAAGTTTATTCGACATGCCCGAGAATGTCTCCCTCGTCAGGAACCGGACGGATGTCGGGCAGGGTCGCGCTTGGGGTAGCGGAGCAGGCGCGCGGCCAGCATGGGTCGTCATGGTGCTGGCCGGTGTGCTGATCTTCACGAGTGTGGTGGATGTGCTCGGTAATGTGCTGGTGATCATCTCGGTGCTCAGAAATAGAAAACTGAGAAACGCGGGTGAGTGCGCGCGTTTTAGTCCACATTAATGAACTGAAAGATGAGGGGATGTTAACACATGACGCGTTCTTGCAAACGCATTCCAAGACGCATTTTTCAAAGTTAAAATAGGCTACAATGCAAGAAAAGTAAAAAAAAAACGCGTCCCTTGTGAACGGCCCCTAAAAGTGGATGAGAATCATTCACTGGCTCATGACAAGGAGTTATTAGGATAACACTCGTACTCAGTTTCAAATGAGGGTCATTAATACTGTGAACAGCTGCCTTCCCACTAATTCAAGAATAAACCCAGTGCTTCATTCACAGGGTTACCAACCATTCACGTGCACTGTACATATGGCCTGAACATGAATGTCTCATACAAAGACAAAAAAGGAGAATTTGGGTGATTTTCACCATACATACAGCTATAAAACTGACTCAGCATTTGATTAGGCTATTTAAATACTTTAGTCTATTTAAAATATTTTCTAAAAATGATAATTATTTTCAAACGTACACAAACATTTCTCTGAATTGTTTGATATTTTAGTTTTAAATGTCAGTTGTATAAATAGAATAACCTGCTCATTTGTATTCCTATTTGCCCACTGATTCATTTAGTCAAGAATAACAATATCATGGACATGAGAGGGTTTGACGTTACATAACTCACATATATCAAAGACGGTCGGAGCCTGAGAATAGCACTGTGCACTCAAGGCTGTCTGACAGTGATACTTTAACAGATGTTTGAGGACCAGAGAGTGGTGGTATATATGCTCATGAAGATGATAAATGTATGTTTGGACATAATAATTCCAAGAAAATCTAAACGCATTTGGTGTGAAATACAATTTACACACACATATCTGAGAATGAGTTCTGGTGTGAATTGCATGTCTGAAACAGCAATAGTCCAGATTCAATTTACCGTCAACATCTATTACTTATGGGCTTGCTGTGTTGGCGTGAGTGAGTGTGAGAGAATGCAAAGCAATTCCAGTTAATTCCACTCAGAAAAAGCATTTTATTGGAGTCCCCCATTCATTAATATGAAGGACCATATGGGTTTTAAATTATGGGTCGTCATTTGCATTTTTTTTCATTATTACAATCTGGCAATGATTCAGGCTTCACATAGCTATAATGTCTTTATATGGTGAAATGTTAGAGACAAAACAGTCAAACAAAACTTTAGAAAGCATGTTCATTCTCCAAAAGAAAGAATCTAGAATTTATTTTAAAAAAGGTCAGTGAAGGGATCAGCAAAGGACAATGAAAGAAACCAAACCAGAATGTCAGAGAAGGTACCAGGGTTGTTCTAAAATATTCTTTTGTTCTGTTTATAATCTGCATTATCTGACCTCAGAATGCCAGAGTTCTTGTCTTCAGTGATTTCTGAAGGGTGGGTTTTAAAATGCATTATTTTTTAGATTTCAGCTTTTCATTGATCTCTAGAGCACATGAAAAACTGTCAATGGGAACAGAAAAAAAGACAGAGAAAAAGCAAGAGTAGGTAAACACAGATGTGAACTGCAATATCTCCAAACAGGCAGTCTGTCAAAACATTCGACAGCGCTGTGTTATTAGGTCAGAGTTTGATATGTCGGCTGAGTTCTGTAATAGTCATCAGTAATATGGAGTGTGTGAAAGTGAGAACAGACGCATGGGAAGAGAGAGCTTTTCTATGCATGTCATTGTGTCTTTGGAGATTTTTGCTATTTTCTTATCTTGAAATGTGCAGGTGGCATCATCCCATCACTGTCTTAAAAAAACCACGGTAAACACGGCAATGTGCCAATTTACCAGCACAGCCCTGCACTCCAGCTCTCAAATAATACATTGTTGTCTACAAAGGGATGAAAAGAGACCGAAATGACAGAAATGTTGCTGTCATTCCCCCCTAAACACTCCCTTTCTTCATCTTTATAATGCTTTCAATCCAGTCCTTCACTGTTAAAGTTCATGTCTGTTGAGCTGGTGTTTATTTAGACAATTAGATTTGGTCTTTGACCTCATGTTATGGGCTTTTGCTTGTGTTTGGTAGGGTGTGTTTGTGAGGACCACAAGGTGACATTCAGTGTCTCATTAGCATAGAGTGGTGAGTTTGCTGGTGCTCTATATAGATGCTCAAAGGACATGCGATAAATGTTGTGTGCGTCTTTCATCCTTGACTGCATCCTTCACTTTGACCTGTGATGATTAATTTGCATTAGGGTAGCACAAGTATTGGAGTGCTCAAATGATGGTATGATTGTGTTTTTTTTTATTTTACATGCCTGACGTTGTGCTGTGTCCTGGTGAACCGCTGGAGCAGGTAGTATTGATTAATACATCAGATGTGTTTAGTTTTGCTGTGCAGTGCTGGTCAGAATGAAATCTGCATTAGTGCCCTTGTTCCAGAAGTATTTTTTTCCATTCATTTTTCCCATAGGGATTTTAAAAAAAGTCTTCGTTAAAGCCATGAACCAAGCCAATCAGCTACGAGGTGAATCAAAACAACACTACAAACTTTGATTTGAAGGAAAAAAAAAACGTTTTTGATAAGCGGACAAAAAGACAAAGGTGACCTGTGCTGGCAAAATGAGTCGCAATGAGCACATTTAAAAAAATGAGTTATTTTCACATTCCTCTATTAAAAAAAACCTTCAAAATGATGTATGATTTGTTTGAATCGGACAAAAAGTGACTGAGCTACACCTTGGAGTCGATAGAGTCAGCAAAGTCAGTTTTGAGAAAAATCGAGTTAAAGTTTTCTGAAGGTTCCAAAACAAAATCACCTAGCAACCATACCTTCAAATCCCTGGTAATAACACCAAATTTGACACACACCAAGTCAACACCAAATATCTACAGGAAAAATATATATTAAAAAAAATTTTCCCCATGATGCCACAATTGTTTGATTAACATTGAGACAGACAGCCTATATATTAAGACCTACCGTACTGCATGGATCTAATATAATGATACACATCAGATGCTTTTCCCCAACAGTTAACCAAACATTAACATAAGACATAACAGATAATGTTTGCGTGAATACTCGCCAATACAGATATTTTGAAATACTGTAATTCTGTGTATATCGGGATCGCACGCTGTCTGAGGCGTCTTTGTGTGCACGCGTCTGACCTGTCAGTCAGTGCGAGTGAGATCGTTTATGGACAAATGAAAGGTACTCCTCCCAGAAAACGTACAAATATAGATACTTTTAGATGTCTGATTGTTATTTGGAGCATTGGGATCGCTAGATGAGGGCTTAATGAACTCATTTTTGTGTGAACCTTAAAATCGACCAAAATCTAAATTTTTCACTTGTTTTGCCTGTAGCTCAAAGTTATACCGTGCGCATTCCGACGCCAGCACGGGTCATATAATTTAAGTTTATTGCAAAATATGCATATATATATATATACACTCACCTAAAGGATTATTAGGAACACCATACTAATACTGTGTTTGACCCCCTTTCGCCTTCAGAACTGCCTTAATTCTACGTGGCATTGATTCAACAAGGTGCTGAAAGCATTCTTTAGAAATGCTGGCCCATATTGATAGGATAGCATCTTGCAGTTGATGGAGATTTGTGGGATGCACATCCAGGGCACGAAGCTCCCATTCCACCACATCCCAAAGATGCTCTATTGGGTTGAGATCTGGTGACTGTGGGGGCCATTTTAGTACAGTGAACTCATTGTCATGTTCAAGAAACCAATTTGAAATGATTCGAGCTTTGTGACATGGTGCATTATCCTGCTGGAAGTAGCCATCAGAGGATGGGTACATGGTGGTCATAAAGGGATGGACATGGTCAGAAACAATGCTCAGGTAGGCCGTGGCATTTAAACGATGCCCAATTGGCACTAAGGGGCCTAAAGTGTGCCAAGAAAACATCCCCCACACCATTACACCACCACCACCAGCCTGCACAGTGGTAACAAGGCATGATGGATCCATGTTCTCATTCTGTTTACGCCAAATTCTGACTCTACCATCTGAATGTCTCAACAGAAATCGAGACTCATCAGACCAGGCAACATTTTTCCAGTCTTCAACTGTCCAATTTTGGTGAGCTTGTGCAAATTGTAGCCTCTTTTTCCTATTTGTAGTGGAGATGAGTGGTACCCGGTGGGGTCTTCTGCTGTTGTAGCCCATCCGCCTCAAGGTTGTGCGTGTTGTGGCTTCACAAATGCTTTGCTGCATACCTCGGTTGTAACGAGTGGTTATTTCAGTCAAAGTTGCTCTTCTATCAGCTTGAATCAGTCGGCCCATTCTCCTCTGACCTCTAGCATCAACAAGGCATTTTCGCCCACAGGACTGCTGCATACTGGATGTTTTTCCCTTTTCACACCATTCTTTGTAAACTCTATAAATGGTTGTGCGTGAAAATCCCAGTAACTGAGCAGATTGTGAAATACTCAGACCGGCCCGTCTGGCACCAACAACCATGCCACGCTCAAAATTGCTTAAATCACCTTTCTTTCCCATTCTGACATTCAGTTTGGAGTTCAGGAGATTGTCTTGACCAGGACCACACCCCTAAATGCATTGAAGCAACTGCCATGTGATTGGTTGATTAGATAATTGCATTAATGAGAAATTGAACAGGTGTTCCTAATAATCCTTTAGGTGAGTGTATATGAAGAGTTCAGATGCAAAAACCTGGCAAAAAAGTCTGTCTGGCATGTTTTCTTTTAAATGAGAATTTTTTTATCAGGCTCCTAGGTTCAGTAATTTCACTTTAATGGCAATGAAAAGGTTATTAGTCAGTTATTGAAATGCCTTATAAACGTCACTTTAGTCAATCCATTGGTATTTAACAAATTTAACTGTCTAAAAGTCCATGTGTGTAAGTCTAAGTCCACCTCTTTGGACAACAAGACATAGTAAACAGTTGCAAAATCACTAAAGATGCAACTGGAAACATTGCAAATGATGAAAGCAGAATTCAAAATGTAACAATGAAGAAACTGAAACACACAGTAGGGGGAGATGTGATGCAAGTGACTGCCACGTCCGTTTCTGTCAGAGTTTTATAGAAGCACAAGGAATACAGTTGTGTTTACTTGCTGAAATCCTGTCATTGCAACTGTAACGATGGACAAACACATCATATGATTCATTTCAGTTTTCTGATTGGTTTCTGTGGACTTAGAGGATTTTGCTGACAAAGGGAAGTGGTGTTTAGCGGTTTCTGCCAACGAACTGGTATTTCTAAATGGGTTGAAGCTGGGATTTAACATATTTGAAGTGAAAGCATTTGATGAATGTATACTATGTGTGGAGAGCATTCATTCAATTTGATTATCTCATTTTTGGCGGAGGTGGCATTTAGCGGCTTTCGAATCTGAACTCTTCATATATTAGCGGTGTAACGATTCACTCGTTTTCTCGATGCATCGATTACAAATCCTGACGATGCATATGCATCGATCTTGAAATATGTATTTTTGAATCGTGAATCGTTGATTTCGGTCAATAATCGATTTAAAATGCTAAGAATCGAATGAATCGCGATTCGATAGAGATTCAGTGCTTTAAAATAAACATTAGATTATATCTACTACATGCGTGAATTAATGGAGACGTTGCGCCGTCATCCGCGCCCTCGCAGCTCTCCTTCACAGATACGCGCCGCTCTCTTTACCACCTTTCACTGGATTGCGCTCGCGCTCCGTCCGTAGCTCTCATTGACACATGTTTGAGCAGCCTACGTTTGAGCTCTCCTCAGGACGGCCACTGCTATCACATGAGCAGATGACAGCTCTTTATCGAGACAGGAATGAGTCAAACGCTCAAGCCATTGTCAACTGCCAAGTCACCGTGGTCACTAGTGTTGAAATAAAACGCTTTCATTGCGTGGAAACGTCACCGTTATTTTATATATAATGAAATACTGAAGTTTTGGGGTCATACAATACCTGAGCACTTTAAGTAAAACCCCGCTTATTCAAGGATGCACATTTATTGCATGGACGGAGCAAACACATAATGTAAGTGTCTAAAATGCACACGCACAGTTCGGATGAATGATAAATGAAATTTAACTTAATGTCGTTTAACTGAATGTACGAAGGAAACTGCTGAAAACTACAACATTAACAACATTGAAATAAGAGCGCGCGGTTTATCTATCAATCAGATGCGCATTAAAGTTGCGTCCGTTACTATAGCAACAGTAGACACACGGTGAGCTTTCTAAAGAGAACAAAGAGGGCTGTTCTTTCTATTCCGTGAAGAAAAGTTAGTTTAGGATTATGCATGATATTCTAGTCTCTCCATGGAAGCATTGCATGTTTAATGTTCCTGGAACACTTTAATAAGGTTGTGTAGCCATTAACACTATCATACACAATAGTTAGCATTAACTAACAATACTTTTAAAGCCTTTTTAAATTTTGGCTTATGTAAATTTCTACAAATGACCATTTTTTTTTTATTTTAGGCTATTAAAATAAAGTGTGTAATAATAATAAAGTAATAAAGTAATAATATGAACTAACATTAACAATGGACAAAAGTTTTTTTTTTTTGCCCACTCTCTGACCCCTGAAGGCCACTGTGTAATTCACACCCTGATTAAGACACATTGGGGGAAGAATTTTAATAATCCTATGAATGCATATTAAAAAATGCAGAATTGAATCGAATTAATCGAATCACATCGAATTTTAATGTGAATCGCCTCAAATCGAATCGTTCTGAATTTGCAAAATTCGTTCTTGAATCGAATCGAAAACCTGTGAATCGAATCGATTCGCTGCCTACCCAAAGATTCACAGCCCTATCATATATATATTAGTGCTGTCAATCGAAAATTGAATTAATCACACACTTTTTCTGTAATTAAACATGATTAATCACGTTTAAAAACAGAGTTTTTAATATTTTTATATTGTAATAATTTCACAGTTACTCTCCAAATTAATGTAGAAACAGCTTAAAGACTTTATATTTTAAATATTTGTTTAATAGCATCTTTTTATGAAGGCCAGTATCACTGATACTGATACTGCTACTGATGTCTCTATGAATCAATTAACATTAATAATAGACATTTAACATTACTGTATAATTGAAATCTATATCAATTTCAATATTTATTAGGCTTTAAAAAATAACTTTTAATTTAAATGAACTTAAAACAATCTTCACATAAACCCATTATTATAAATGTCATATTTACCTGTGGCCTTCCTGTCTAACAGGTAGGAAATATACAGAAATTGAATAAAGTTATTAAACAGTCTGCACTGCATAAATTATAAATTAAATGTAGATTAATCCGTATTAAAGCTACAATTTTCTCTGTTCCCTTTGTTCTTTGATGAACATTAATGACAGGCAGCATTAGTGGCTGCTGTCACTTTAAGATCTGCCGCTGCACACATGACGCGGATCTGACGCGCTGTCACGCGCATCTCATTCTCTCACAGCTCTTTAAGTTCATTTAAGACGTCATTTAACTAATTTAAGACTGCTTTTATGAGAATACTCGACAAAACAGGCATTTTGGCATAATTCTGTGTGTTATTGTTCATTCAAGCGCGAAAGAGCACGCGATACTGGTGTGCGTCTTTCTGTGCGTCGTGTGTGTGTCAGGACATTCACAGACAGCGCGTTTTCTTTTGTCGTGCTTGAATGGTTTAAAAGCATTTGCATGAATAAGAACTTGATCATATAATGTAACACTAGCCCAAGGATGACAGAAATAATGCGTTAAATATATATATACTATTCTGAAATGTGCGTTCTGTGTCGGAATGTCTGTTTTTGTTTTGGACTGTATGATTCTGCCCACTGCCAATTGGCCATTTAACGGGAAAAACACAGTGTATTGCAGCCATGAAAGCCAAACGAACGAACTGGTTCAAAGATTGCAGATGCTACCCAACCTAAAAAGCCTCAGCATCCTGTGAAATCTCTGAACGGGAGCATATTAAAACCCTGATAAATCAACTCATCAACTTACAGTGTGTAAGTCTCCTTGCCTTCCATTTTGCACTCACTCCAGATGCATGTCCTCAATCTGGCAACCCGCGTGAGCGTCCAGTCTGAGGAGGAGGGGGAAACCACGATCTCCAATATTTTGAATTCAGACTGCAGTACCCATTTCAACCACTAGTTGTCAATATTACAAAAACTTGCAATTGAAAGCGTGCACATTTAATCAAATACCATCGATTAGCAACCTAGTATCTCACAGTAGGTCTGTCTTTAAAGGGTTATAAATTACTGTTAAAAATCAATTTCCCTATGGAGAAAATGAATGGAGTTTTTACTTCCGAAACCCGACTGTTGCACTCTATTGTGTCTAGGGAAACTGTATGCAAATGAGATGACAGGATCACGCCCATACTTCTGTCCAGCAGCGCTCCATCATTCCTTGCACCTGTGTAATTCCCTAGAGAGAGAAAAGGATGTGTTTAAGATATTATTTCTCATAAATGTGAGGGTCATATCCCTATAGTGCAGCAAAGGCCTCTTAACGTGATTTAAGACAATGTTTCCTGATGCATTGAACTTTGAGGAGTGAAGCATTAAAGAGAGGTTTTTAAAGGATTTTTCTTTATTCTGTGGAATACAAAAGAAGCTATTTTCATACAGTGAATGTATAACACAACACTGAATATAAATGTGACATTCTGAGAAAAATCATTCTGCAAGTCTTTTCTCTTTGCAGCAACCATTAAGACTATTCTGTTCTAAGCTTAACGGGTAACCTCTTGTCACTTTTTGCTTTGCACACTTGCTTAATATCGTGAAAACTGCAGTGAGATGTGCCTCGTTGTCATTTCTGTAAAAAAAAGTGTGAGAGGTCAGAGTTTAAGAGCTGTTAAAGTGATTGGTGCATTTGAAAAACATAGAGGTCGAGGTGTAAAAGTTATAAAACACAGGCTGCAGACGTCAGTCAAAAACAGCATCAGTGTCAATGGAGACCGGCCACGTCAGCGGCGTGCAGTGAAACATGATCTGTAGCTGACAAAGAAAAATGTAGCGTTTTCTACATGCGTGTGTGTGTGTTTGTGTGGCCATTTAATACAAGGCTGTTTGATCATCCTACAAAGCCACTCCTTTCTACACACACCCACTTTCACACAACACTAGAATTTCCTCACATACAGGGTTATTGGTGCCAAGTGAGATTACAAAGTCCCTGAGGACATTGCCTGCGGAGCTGCCACAATGGAAGCACTTTACACCTACGTTCATTTATCTTCAGTACACACACTCCCAGTTAGGTAGGCAAAAGAGAGATGGTACCGTGGTAGAACCCATCGTGTGTTTTTACCCTATAAAATAGTGATTGTGTTGAAGTCCTCGTTAGTTTGGGGTCATTAGAGATTTAATTAACATTCACGTTGACTAAGCACTACCCTCCGTTGCCGTCATTAATTGTTGTGTGTGTGAGCATTCTCTGTTATGCTGCTGTTTTTAATTAAAGGCTTTATGTATGTTAATGTATGAGAGAGAGACCCGGAGGAAACTTTTAATGCTCAGCGGTGGCTCAAAGCACCTAATGGTGTTCTCAGGCATGTCTCATTTAAATATCCACTTCCTCTCAGAATTTTCTGCATGATGCAAAATTAAATTGGCTGTTACTGTACCTTGTAATCACATTTTGAGACATTTGAAACTCTATTGGAGACATGAGAGAAGATGCAAGATGGTTCCTAGGACAAACAATTGAAGCATTAATGAATTGATGGGGGAAGACCATGATACTGGGTATTCGGGTTTCTAGAATTCACATCAGTGTTGTTGTTCTTAAGTCAGGTCTCAAGTCCGATTGCCTTTACATGCACATGAACTTTAATGACATCCCATTCTTAATCTGTAGGGTTTAATATGGAGTTGGCCCACCCTTTGCAGCTATAACAGCTTCAACTCTTCTGGGAAGGCTTTCCACAAGGTTTAGGAGTGTGTTTATGGGAATTTTTGACCATTCTTCTAGAAGCGCATTTGTGAGGTCAGGCACTGATGTTGGACGAGAAGACTGTCTCACAGTCTCTGCTCTAATTCATCCCAAAGGTGTACTATCGGGTTGAGGTTAGGACTCTGTGCAGGCCAGTCAAGTTCCTCCACACCAAACTCGCTCATCCATGTCTTTATGGACCTTGCTTTGTGCACTGGTGCGCAGTCATGTTGGAACAGGAAGGGGCCATCCCCAAACTGTTCCCACAAAGTTGGGAGCATGAAATTGTCCAAAATATCTTGGTATGCTGAAGCATTAAGAGTTCCTTTCACTGGAACTAAGGGGCCAAGCCCAACCCCTGAAAAACAACCCCACACCATAATCCCCCCTCCACCAAACTTTACAATTGGCACAATGCAGTCAGGCAAGTACCATTCTCCTGGCAACCGCCAAACCCAGACTCATCCATCAGATTGCCAGACAGAGAAGCGTGATTGGTCACTCCAGAGAACACTTCTCCACTGCTCTAGAGTCCAGTGGCGGCGTGCTTTACACCACTGCATCCGACACTTTGCATTGCACTTGGTGATGTAAGGCTTGGATGCAGCTGCTCGGCCATGGAAACCCATTCCATGAATCTCTCTACGCACTGTTCTTGAGCTAATCTGAAGGCCACGCAAAGTTTGGAGGTCTGTAGCTATTGACTCTGCAGAAAGTTGGCGACTTCTGCGCACTGTGCGCCTCAGCATGTGCTGACCCGCTCTGTGATTTTACGTGGCCTACCACTTCATGGCTGAGTTGCTGTTGTTCCCAATTGCTTCCACTTTGTTATAATACCACTAACAGTTGACCATAGAGTATTTAGTAGTGAGGAAATTTCACGAATGGACTTATTGCACAGGTGTCAACCTATCAAGGTACAGCGCTTGAATTCACTGAGCTCCTGAGAGTGACCCATTCTTTCACAAATGTTTGTAGAAGCGTCTGCATGCCTAGGTGCTTGATTTTATATATCTGTGGCCATGGAAGTGATTGGAACACCTGAATTCAATGATTTGGAGGGGCGTCCCAATACTTTTGGCAATATAGTGTATTTTCTAGTCGAGACCAGCTCATTCAAGTCTGACACCAGGCCCCTGAATTTAAATGCCCCTGAAAATATGGTCTTGGACTTAAGTCAGAGTCTGGTCTATTTAGACTCAACTCAACATTAAACCTGTTTAAGTAATTTGCTTTCTTGCCCTTGCGAATCAGCTTCCCATTTTCCATTTCCACTGTTTATCATGTAGATTTTCACCCAAACTAGAACAATTTTCAGTTACAATTTTTTTGACTGTACAAAGCATGTGAATAGCTAATGAGGCAAGTGCAGTTCAGTTATTTCTGGCTTATTTGTTGCTAAACAATTAGCCATTCTAACGCTGCATCGTTCCACACCGTACAGCTTTGGCACCACAATGAGGAATTAATCCTGCAAAAGTGCACTCTAAAAACTTCTATGATGAAAAACAGTGAAATCAATTACATATTCCTTATTAATTGAGTAAACACAAGTAAAAAAAAAATAGGTCTGAGTAGAAAAATAGTACAAACCCGATTCCAAAAAAGTTGGGACACTGTACAAATTGTGAATAAAAACAGAATGCAATGATGTGGAAGTTTCAAATTTCAATATTTTATTCAGAATACAACATAGATGACATATCAAATGTTTAAACTGAGAAAATGTATCATTTTAAGGGAAAAATAAGTTGATTTTAAATTTCATGGCATCAACACATCTCAAAAAAGTTGGGACAAGGCCATGTTTACCACTGTGTGGCATCCCCTCTTCTTTTTATAACAGTCTGCAAACGTCTGGGGACTGAGGAGACAAGTTGCTCAAGTTTAGGAATAGGAATGTTGTCCCATTCTTGTCTAATACAGGCTTCTAGTTGCTCAACTGTCTTAGGTCTTCTTTGTCGCATCTTCCTCTTTATGATGCGCCAAATGTTTTCTATGGGTGAAAGATCTGGACTGCAGGCTGGCCATTTCAGTACCCGGATCCTTCTTCTACGCAGCCATGATGTTGTAATTGATGCAGTATGTGGTCTGGCATTGTCATGTTGGAAAATGCAAGGTCTTCCCTGAAAGAGACGACGTCTGGATGGGAGCATATGTTGTTCTAGAACTTGGATATACCTTTCAGCATTGATGGTGCCTTTCCAGATGTGTAAGCTGCCCATGCCACACACACTCATGCAACCCCATACCATCAGAGATGCAGGCTTCTGAACTGAGCGCTGATAACAACTTGGGTTGTCCTTGTCCTCTTTAGTCCGGATGACATGGCGTCCCAGTTTTCCAAAAAGAACTTCAAATTTTGATTCGTCTGACCACAGAACAGTTTTCCACTTTGCCACAGTCCATTTTAAATGAGCCTTGGCCCAGAGAAAACGCCTGTGCTTCTGGATCATGTTTAGATATGGCTTCTTTTTTGACCTATAGAGTTTTAGCCGGGAACGGCAAATGGCACGGTGGATTGTGTTCACCGACAATGTTTTCTGGAAGTATTCCTGAGCCCATGTTGTGATTTCCATTACAGTAGCATTCCTGTATGTGATGCAGTGCCGTCTAAGGGCCCGAAGATCACAGGCATCCAGTATGGTTTTCCGGCCTTGACCCTTACGCACAGAGATTGTTCCAGATTCTCTGAATCTTTGGATGATATTATGCACTGTAGATGATGAAAACTTCAAACTCTTTGCAATTTTTCTCTGAGAAACTCCTTTCTGATATTGCTCCACTATTTTTCGCCGCAGCATTGGGGGAATTGGTGATCCTCTGCCCATCTTGACTTCTGAGAGACACTGCCACTCTGAGAGGCTCTTTTTATACCCAATCATGTTGCCAATTGACCTAATAAGTTGCAAATTGGTCCTCCAGCTGTTCCTTATATGTACATTTAACTTTTCCGGCCTCTTATTGCTACCTGTCCCAACTTTTTTGGAATGTGTAGCTCTCATGAAATCCAAAATGAGCCAATATTTGGCATGACACTTCAAAATGTCTCACTTTCAACATTTGATATGTTATCTATATTCTATTGTGAATAAAATATAAGTTTATGAGATTTGTAAATTATTGCATTCCTTTTTTATTCACAATTTGTACAGTGTCCCAACTTTTTTGGAATCGGGTTTGTATTTTAAAAAAGTTGATCTGAGTAACTGCGTTTGGTACCATGACAAATAAAACTGAGTTTTGTTTGAGTGAGAATGAGTTAAGGTAACTCAAATACTTGAACCCAGTGAGTTAAAGTAATTCAAATATTAAAAAAAAAAAAAAAAAAAAAAAAAAAAAAAAAAAATAATAATAATAATAATAATAATTTAAACTTATTTCCTCTAAACCTTTGTAAAATACTCCACACATTCACTGGTATACATGACAACTTCCTTCGTTTTCGATGAGTACAGTTCATAATACAGCTTATGTATACAATATTGCCTACATTTTAACTCATTTAATAAACATTTTAGCAGTAAAAATGTAAACAATTAAAAGTTATTTAGGTGTAATCAACCAGTCTCTGTTATCCCTCTTCCACTGTGATGTTGCTGGCTCTCGTGCTGGAGCTGGAATCGTGTTCTGCAGGGGAACTGCTAACTTCAGATCGTCGCCCTGCGTTTCACTTATAGCCGAAAGATGTTGTGACTGACTCCATAAGCTGCACAGTTCTGAGAACATATTATAGCATCCAAAGTAATTATATTCAGTATCTTTAGGAATAAATTGCATTTATTTTATGCAAGGCATCAGGTGTTTCCATCGCGCGAAAAGACCAATGCAACACTTGTTCAGGTGACTGACATTGCGTCCCTCTGTGTTGCTTTGCATAAAATAAAATGATTTACAACACAATAATGATTTTATAAATGAAATTAAACATACACAAACCTGTATTTCACCGAAGAAATATACCAATTTGGCAGCGATAAGAGCCAGGGCTTAAAAACTGAGAAAAAAAAACCACTCGGTTCATTCTGAGTAATGTTGTTTTTGGCGGCCTGTTTTAATTTTAGTTTTTATTAGTTTTAGTCACATTCATACTCTTTTTAGTCTAGTCAAGTTTCAGTAGACTAAAAGTCTGAGCATTTTAGTCTTATTTTAGTCAGAATTACCCATGAATATTTTCGTCTAGTTTTAGTCAATGAAAATTGTATTTTGTCTCTTTTTAGTAATGCAATTCTATTTAACCCAGTCAATATAGTACAAGTACCTATTAGTAGACAAAACCAAAATCTTCTTTTAGTCAAACCCATCTTATTATATTATTGTTACCTTATAGACTCAATAATACATCTATTCCAGACACGGAAGACGGTCTGATTTGAATTTACAACATATTTATTTTACCAACCAAACACGTTAGAAGCACACACACACAAATTTAAATAAAATAAATAAAAACATGTAGATGTCTTTTAAGGTTCGTGGTGTTTTTTCCTGTGATTTTGTGGCCGCATTTCTCCCCATCTTTTTCCACTTGTATGTAATGAAAGTTTTTCCAAATGTCGTTTCTTCTTTTTCTCCCAAAAGCACTATTCGGATCCTAATTGTTTCTCACGTGGAAGTCCGTAAAAACAAATTTGCGTGATGAAACTCGTGCATTCGGATGGCGATTTATTCACGGTGGAGGAGCGAGTTTTGTGATCCTGCGCTCCTGGGAACGCGCTGCTTACGTGCTCAATAACATGGTTGTATGCTGTAAATAAAATGTCATATGCTTGGTATTATAAGATTAAATGCATATTTAATTTAATAATAGGAAAATAATATCCTAATAATTATTTAATTATTTAAATCTGTTTAAAAAAATAGGAAGATATAGACGCACATTATAGTTAAAATGGTTTTCTGTCTTGTATTTTATCTCAAAATAAAGGATGTAATTTTATTCCACATGGAAATGAGCGGAAATAAGTGAATACAGCCTCTTATTTACACGAGGTAAACATAATGCTGCTTGGTTATTTTAACATATATAATTGCTGCCGTAATAACGGCCCATTTCAAATGTTTACGCGTTTTTATTTTTATTTTTAGAGCGGTGATGAAATATATTGCTCTTGTAAATACTTGCCAGCATTTCAGTAATAAAAGTCTAGATCTTTAAAATGCATCCGAATTACAGCGAAGCACAACCGTACGGTGCTCTGCAGGGGTCAAAAAGAATATAAACAGTGAATTTTGAAGTGATATATTCTTGAAAACTCAGAGATGTGGATTCGCACGGCAATTAAATCACCACACGACCTTGGTGTTTGTCTAAAAACAGGTAATTTGGCCGGATATTTTTAAGCGGGTGGTGGGAGAAAAACACTGACATTCTGGATTCAGACGGAAATAAAATCACAGACTAGCCCCTGTCAATGATGAAAATACATTACGACCCCACGAGAAACAATTACCGTCCGAATAGGGCTCAAACCCTGGCTGGCCGGCCATCGGTCCCTTTCTCCGTGTCAGACTTAACTTTGTTTGTTGTCGTTAACGCTAACTCACCGCAGCTGCATCTTCTAAATAATGCCGCGAGTGGGGCTTCAAGAGAATGACGTCGCTTGCGTCTGCGCAGTGCGACCTGATGCAGCCCCTGAAGTGAGACAGAAATACTGCAAAATAATAATAATAATAACGCAACTAAACGAGACGAAATAACGTTATAACATTTCGTCTCGTCTCGTTTTGGTCAACGAAGATGAAGAGACTAATTTTAGCATAGTTTTTATTTTGTAAACCACATTTAGTCTCGTTTTTATTCGTCAACAATATTGCATTATACATTTAATTATAGTCATCGTCACATGACCAGACGTTGCGTCTCGTCTCGTTTTCGTCACGTGATGAAGGTTCGTTGACGACGATATTTAGTCATAATTTTCGTTGACGAAAGCAACACTAATTCTGAGCAGAATCAGTATTTTAACGTTTCTGTTCATTCGTTCCTTCTTTAACATTACCGTTCTGAAAACAGTGATTAGAAAAAATACCGGTTAATAATGTTGTTTAACTTTTTTTTGCCTATACTTTAGAATAGAATAGAATAGAATAGAATAGTAAAACTTTTAAAATTATTGTCATTGTACAAGTACAACGAAATTGAAATTGCAATCATTTGGGTGCATAATCTAATAAAATGAATCTAAATAAAATAAATAGTCTAATAAATAATAAATAACAGGTACTAAATAAAAACATGCCATACCATACACAAAACATCTCACATTCAGCAGACAGTTACACGACTCATATACAACATTGTATATAATGTTCTGTTTAAGTTATTGCAGTATTTATAACATATATGGCTTTGACATAGAAACTGTTAATCTCACATTAAATAAACAATTACACAACATTGCACATGATAATCTGTTTAAATTGTTGCAGTATGGATGGCAACGGAGGGTAGTGCAGTTTAAAACAGATATGGCTTTGGCATAGAAACTATTTTTTAGTCTGTTCGTTCGAGTTTTCAGTATCCTGTACCGTCTGCCTGAAGATAACAATTCAGAAAGAAAATGACCTGAATGAGATGAGTCCAAAGAGGGGAGGGGACAACCTATTACCTTCTGTGCTGTGGTGATGACCCTCTGGAGTGATTTCCTTTCCGCAGCTGTGCAGCTGGAAAACCACACACAGATGCAGTATGTCAATATGCTCTCTATGAACAGTGGGAAAAGGACACCAACAGTGTTTGTGTGAGCTGGTAATTCCTGAGTATTCTCAGAAAAGTGCTGTCTCTGCTGTGCCTTCTTTACGATAGTAGTGGTGTTGATGCTTCAGGTCAAATTGTCCTCTATATGGATGCCCAGAAACAGGAAGTCTGAGACCATCTCCACACAGTCACCACTGATGAATAGAGGCTGAATGATCTAAAGTCTATGATCAGATCCATGGTCTTGGTGGTGTTCAAGATCATATTGTTTTCTGTGCATCAAACAGACAGCTGCTCCACTTCATCCCTGTAGGCGGACTCGTCCCCCAAGGAATGAGGACCACCACCGTGGTGTCACCAGTAAATCATCAGATTGATACCTGATAAAAACTCACCTGCCTGTAGCTTTCTAGTTACTCTGAAGGCCTTGATTAGCTGGTTTAGGTGTGTTTGTTTAAGGTTGGACAGTGGGTTTGATTAGGGTTAGTTGCAGGACAGTGGCCCTCCAGGACTGAAGTTGCCCATCCCTGGAATAGAGGGTATAGAGTAGAGTGCTCAGCACAGCCCTGAGGAAAGCCAATACTGAGGTTGAGGGCTGATGTAATGTGGGAACCTACTTTTACCCTCTGGGAGCTATCAGTAAGGAAGTCCTTAATACAAAGGCAGATGGCAGATATTCCCAGGACACTAGTCTTTTGGGGAAGATAGTGTTAAACGCCAAGCTAAAGTTTACAAATAACAAGTGAGTGTAGCCCCCCTGCAGCTCTAGATGGGACAGTGCATTATGGAGAATTGTTACTATGGGGTCCTCTGTGGACGTATTGGCTCTGTAAGCAAACTAGTATGGGTCAAACCTGGGTGGGAGATTTGAGATGATATGAGTCCGAACCAGCCTCTCAAAGCACTTCATAATAACAGGTGTCAGTGCTACAGGACGGTAATCGTTAATGCGTTTTATGCATTTGAGGAGTGGAGAAGAGTGTCTTATCTGTATCTAGTCTATTGTACTTACCAGAGTCCCTGGTCCTGCCATGGCGGTGTATTGTGTGGCCTGCTAGCTCGGTAGCTGTATCAGGAATAGATGAATTAAGCCAGGTCTCAGTGAAGAGCAGAATGCATAATGTTGTTTAATGCAACCTGTAGTAGAACAGATAACATACACACAAATAACAAAAAAGAGCACAGAAAGGGAGAGCACTGAACTGCTGCGTCTATGCGCGCCACCATCTTGTCCATCTTGTGTTATATAAGAGCTTGAATAGAATACTAAAAAGAGCTTGTGACTAAACCTCGTAACTCCAGTGTTGTCTGCAAAACCTCATACAGTAGCTCCACCTGCCTCAATCATGAATGAAGTGCTGCACACAGGCCCTAAAACTAACTTTTTGCCACACCTTCCAATGGCCAGTGAGGCAGAGTAGGCAATTTGTTTTATCAACATTTTTTGTTATACTGGTTGAAACTCTCTTCACATCCTAATAGCCATCAATAATAGAAGTGGTCTAAATATTAAAACGTACATATTTCTTCTGTGGAAGTCTCATGACCAAAAAATGTTCACCCAATCATTGCATTCTGTCCGAATGTCCTACCTGCATGTCAACATATGTATTTCTATACCTCTGGGCACCCTGCTCACGCAGACATCACGCGTCATCAGCGCGTTCCATGAGGCTATGCAGAGTTGTAGACAGCCACAGCAGCCCCCGTTTACAGTTCCTCCTGAACCAAAACAACGAGCTTATGCTGCGTTCACAACATGTCGTAACCGTAATTATGAGATTGCAATCCATGGCGTTCTACCTGGAGCTGATTTATGCATTTCTATGGCAACTATCAACACCAAAATGATCTCATGGGGGATGGGTGGAATCTCATGCCTACTTTTAAGAAAATTTATGAAACATAGATTAATCCTTATTAAAGTACAAAAGTTATTCAGTCTAGAGCAGTGAGTGATTTTTCTTGGTCTTTTGTTGTTTGATTAAAGGGATAGTTCACCCAAAAATGAAAATTTGATGTTTATCTGCTTACCCCCAGGGCATCCAAGATATAGGTGACTTTGTTTCTTTAGTAGAACACAAATGAAGATTTTTAACTCCAACCGTTGCAGTCTGTCAGTCGTATAATGCATGTGAATGGTAACAAAATCTATGAGAGTAAAAAAACATTGAAAAAAAAACATGCACAGAGAAATCCATATTAAACCCTGCGGCTCGTGACGACACATTGATGTCTTAAGACACGAAACGATCAGTTTGTGCAAGAAACCGATCAGTATTTATATCATTTTTTACCTCAAATACACCACTATGTCCAACAGCCTTCAGCGCGCGATCACTTCCGGTGAGTGTGGTCAATGTACATGAAATGGCGTAGAGATACGATCACTTCCGGCACTTGCATAAACTATGCCATATCGTCTACAGACCTCACTTACCGTAAGTGATCGCGCACTGAAGGCTGTTGGACATAGTGGTGTATTTGAGGTAAAAAATGATATAAATACTGTTCGGTTTCTCGCACAAACCGATCGTTTCGTGTCCCTTTAACATTAAAAACACATAAACAGCTGCAGGAATATTTGGCTGCTGTCACTTTAAGAGCTAATGCACAGATCCAAGGTACTGATACACATGAACGTTTTCTTTCTCAACTGTTTACATTCAGTTAGGACATAACTGACTATGTTTACGAGGATACTTGCCAAGAAGGGCATTTAGACATAATTTAGTTTGAATGAGTCCGTTCAAGCGCAAGAAGGATGAATGTGTGTAGTATAAATGTATTCCCGATGCACTACATTCGCCATGTTGTCATTATCATGTGACCTACCAGCGTCAGTTACGTCGCTTCACTGCCGTTCATAAATCGTCTCCTGTGGTCTCATGGGATAGTAAAGTGTCCACACTTCAGAATCTCGCCGGAAGAAGTAGGTCATCCAGGTACTTTTTGCCTACTTTTTTATGAGTACTGTGAACTCGGACATACTTCTTTTTGTCACATACTGTTTTTTGCCTACTATATAGTAGGGAAGTATGCCATTTTGGATGCAGCCTTAGATAAAGATTTGAGTGACTAATAATCAGCTTAACCTGATAAAAAATATTTATTTAATGTTATCCGTGTTATATTTCATCTGCAATAACAATGGGGACTTTTTACAAAGATCCGTTTGGCCATTAACTTTAAATGCATTATGCATTAAGAGAGTCTCCAACCCGATCTCATGGCAATTCGTACGTATTTTATGAGGTGGCTAATTTGTACAAATTTGTACGAACTCACTCGTACGAATTTGTACGATTTTTGCTAAATTCTTCGTATTTTACGAGTTGCCCGATTCGTATGAATTCGTATGAATGACCTACCCCTAACCCTGCCCCTAAACCTACCCGTCACTGGGGTTTAGACAAATCGTACAAATTCGTACAAATTAGCCACCTCGTAAAATACGTACGAATTGGTCATGAGATAGCGTTGGAGTCTCTACATGAAAGTCCCGCGACTGCAGAACAACGTGCTACTGCATTCCAATACAGTAGGAAATTAAATGAAATGTGGAGGATTTTAACTGTGACAGGATGATTGACAAACCAGTTTAAGGTGACAGGATGCGTGTCAGGATGCGACAGAGAGCGAAGAGGGCATAGTATAAGTAGGTGAATTGGGACGCAGCAAATGTTTGTAAAGGCTAATGTTTTATGCATTTGAGGAGTGGAGAAGAGTGTCTTATCTGTATCTAGTCTATTATTTGCCGTTTAGTCATAGCCAATACAGCCTTTCACTTTTGATTTCAAACTTGATTTCATTTTTATTTGTGTTCCTGTTAAAATTTCATTCGTTCCTTGAACTGGTTCAGAGCATAGACTGTAAAAAAAAAAAAAAAAAAAGATGGACGACGTGTTTCCACTTCCTTCCTATGTAGAAAATTCAAACCAAAATATTCCAGAAACGATTGTTGACGATTGTCGTCTGGAGCGAGAGTCTACGCTGTAGTGATCCTGAGGTGGAGCCGTGGCATCAAGGTCCCACCCACACTCCCGCTCCTGCAGACTCAACCGCAAACACCCCATTTTTGTAGCATCAAATAACTAATTAAAACCAAACACTTGAACATACGTCAGCGTGATAAGTACTACCTAAAATGACAAAAAACATCTTTGGAAAAAAAATTAAAGGGCCATGAAACCCCAAAACACATTTTTTGAGCTGTGAACAGATATGTACAGGCTGCACATCACTGAAAACACTAAAGTCACTCATACATTTTTACCAACAATTGGTTATTTTTGTGTTTTTCTGAGCAATTTCGTTCCTCCGGGTTGAAAAGCAAAGTCGAAGCAACGTGAGGTAGAAGCATGCTTTCACAAATCTGAGAATGAACTCTTTTAACCCAATCACTGCTCTGTATTACGCATGAGATCGCATTACAGCGGAGAATTCAAACAACATGCGGAGTGCGGAACGCCAACATAATTTTCGAGTCTATTCAAAAGAATGTTGTGGTCGATGGTATCAAATGCAGCACTATATTAATATTCTCTAAAACATTAGAGCACACAATTAAAGATTTTAGTTGCAAATTTAGTCATAGAAATAAAAAATATACTATCCCCTGGATAAATTCAGATATTCTAAAACTGATGAAAGAACGGGATCTTGCTTTAAAAACAGATAATAGGTCAAAGTTAAGTCATGATAGACAACATTTTGCTATGTTAAGGAATAAGGTGGTAAAGACACTCAGAAAAGCAAAGGCAGATTTTTTCCTAGGGATAATTGAACAGGCAAGAGGTAATTCTAAAATAATCTGGAATCAGTTGAATAAATGAAAAGGAGATCAAAAAAAAAAATAGGACATCACTTGAATTGATAGTAAATGGGAAGCTGATTAATAATCCAGCTGAAGTGGCCGAAGCACTTCATCATTATTTTATTGACTCTGTAGTCACAATTACACAATGTTTTTCTCCTAAGTATACAGAAGTTTGTTTAGCTAATACAGTGGAACAAGCTTTTACATTAAAGGCAGTCACTGAATTAGACGTCACACAAACAATTTCATCTCTTAAATCATCCAGAGCTAAGGATATATTTGGTATGGATGTAGTAATGCTTAAAGAGCTCAGTGACTTACTAGTTAATCCTATCACCAAAATTATCAATTTCTCAGCGGATGTTTCCATATGTCTGGAAGTCATCTGCTGTAGTGCCTATATTTAAAAGTGGAGATCCTCACGCTGTTAGTAATTACAGACCTATTAGTATTTTACCTATAGTCTCAAAGGTTGCAGAGAAACTGATGGCTCATCAAATCATTGATTAACTGAATACTAGTTCATTTACTATGCATCCCATGCAATTTGGCTTCAGTGCAAACTACTCAACTGAGATGGCAAACTGTTACTTCACTGAAAAAGCCTCTCTTAGACAAAGGTGGGGTTGTTGGGGTGGTGTTTCTTGATCTCAAAAGCTTTTGACACTGTAAACCACAAAATTATCAGGTTTTAATTTTTCTTCAGAGACTTTAAGGTGGATAGAATCATATTTGTCCGGTCACACACAGTATGTCAGAGTTCAGAATTATAAATCAGCCCCCTTAAGTATGTCCACAGGTGTTCCCCAAGGATCTATTTTGGGTCCATTGTTATTTACCTTGTATATTAATGATCTTCCATCCGTTTGTCCTGACACAAATATCCAAATGTATGCGGATGATAGCGTTATTTATATACATGGGAGCAGTGTCACAAGTTGCAAATTAACTTACAAAATCTTTGGTTAATGTCACCGCTTGGCTAGAACAAAGCTGTTTACAGTTAAATATTTCTAAAACAGTATGCGTGTTTTTTACCTAAACAAATAGCTCAAGTGTAGTGCCAGATGTTGTTGTAGCAGGGGAAAGGATATAAGTTGTATCTGAATACAAGTACCTTGGAGTTGTAATTGATTCTAGACTTTCTTTTAAGGCTCAAGTTAAAAAGGTTTGTAACCGGGTTAAATTTAGTCTGTCAAATTTTAGATTTATACTATACTGTATGTCAACAGAGGCTGCTATGTTGTATCTACATTCTATGATTATTTCTTATATCACTTATTGTTTTACAACTTGGTCAACATAAAACCATTAGAGTCTCTGTATAAACAATTACTAAAAATTCTAGATAAGAAATCAATTAATTTTCATCATTGCTCAATACTTAAAAAATTTAATTTGCTAAGTTGGGAAAACCTGATCAAATATGTGGATATTTGTCTTATGTTTAAGACTATACATAGCCTGTCTTCTCCGTTAAAACAGTATGTAAACATTAGAACAACTGTATATCGGTCCACAAGGGGTGCAGAAAGAGGGGACTGTATTATTCCTCTCAGAAAAAGTAAATTTAGTCAGTCTGTATTTTCAGTCAGAGCAGCAAGGGAATGGAACTCCATCCCATCAACAATTAGAAGTCTGGATACATATGGTTCTTTTAAATTTAATCTAAAAAAATGATTAGTTACTAATCAGCACTGTCAACATTAGTATCTTAATATTTTGCTCTTGTTGCTATCTCTCTTTTTTAGGTGTAAAGAGTACCTGAAAACCATACTTGAGTAAAAGTACAGATTCCTTACAGCGAAAATGACTCCATTACAATTTACAAGTCACCAATTCCAATACAACTTGAGTAAAAGTCTTAGAGTATCTGATTTTAACAGCACTTAAGTATTTTACTCATACTAAATGTAAGCTCAACGATGCACTAGTCCTCGACACCTGAGAGACCAGTGAAAATAAGAAACAATTGATTTGTAAGATGAGAAATCATGTTTATTTTCTAAAATCAAAATAAAACTGAACACCTCAATATCGCAATAAATCAAGGTCGACACAACAGCCTTTTAAATGTCTACAAACTCTCAAGTCTCAGTTAAGCTCCTGTGCACAAAAAGGCCATAATTAAACCAATATCCTTCAAAAAGGTCTCGTCAATATAGCGGATAAATAAAATAATGTTAAGTAAAATTAAATAGTCAAAGCCTTCTTGCACTGGATGTGCTGGTTTCATCACCGGCTGCAGTCATGAACTCATCTCATAAATCAAACACCTGCGATTCAGCAACTCCCTGCTAATGCGCTCACATTCATGTAAAGTAGCCTTGTTGACATGTTTGGGTGAGTAAAGGCAAAACGCACAAGATATAGTACCTTCAGTGCCCTTAGATGGCGATATCGCTTCTTTATAGCAGAAACAAACTGCTGCAGAAAAAGTTAGGTGCCATGCAAAATGTAATGTGTAATTGCATTACTCAACACAAATGTATTGGAGTAAAAAGTACATTTACTTGTTCAAAAATGTAGTCAAGTAGAGAGTAAAAGTTGCTAATATATTTGATACTCAGTACAACTACAAAGTAGCCAAAAAGATACTTAAGTAAAGTAACTAATTACATTTACTCAAATACTTTACACCACTGGTCTTATGTAGCACAATATATGTTTAGATGAAATTTTCTGTTAATGTATTTTTTCCACGTGGGATCATGTACCTGTGCTTTTATTTGATAATTTGATATTTTTGTTTTCATTTTGCGGTTTCTTTTTTCTCTCTCCTTTTCTCTTTTGTCATTATCTTTTTCATCTCTTTTTGCATTATATACAGTGCATCCGGAAAGTATTCACAACGCTTCACTTTTTCCACATTTTGTTATGTTACAGCCTTATTCCAAAATGGATTAAATTCATATTTTTTTTCCTCAATTCTACAAACAATACACCATAATGACAACATGAAAGATGATGTTTCAAATCTTTGCAAATTTATTTTTAAAAAAAAAAGAAAAAAATCACATGTACATATGTATTGACAGCCTTTGCTCAATACTTTGTTGAAGCACCTTTGGCACCAATTACAGCCTCAAGTCTTTTTGAGTATGATGCTACAAGCTTGGCACACCTATTTTTGGGCAGTTTCTCCCATTCTTCTTTGCAGGACCTCTCAAGCTCCATCAGGTTGGATGGGGAGCGTTGGTGCACAGCCATTTTCAGATCTCTCCAGAGATTTTCAATCGGGTTCAAGTCTGGGCTCTGGCTGGGCCACTCAAGGACATTCACAGAGTTGTCCCGTAGCCACTCCTTTGTTATCTTGGCTGTGTGCTTAGGGTCGTTGTCCTGTTGGAAGGCGAACCTTCGCCCCATTCTGAGGTCCAGAGCACTCTGGAGCAGGTTTTCATCAAGGATGTCTCTGTACATTGCTGCATTCATATTTCCCTCGATCCTGACTAGTCTCCCAGTTCCTGCCACTGAAAAATCCCCACAGCATGATGCTGCCACCACCATGCTTCACTGTAGGGATGGTATTGGCCCGGTGATGAGCGGTGCCTGGTTTCCTCCAGACATAACGCTTGCCATTCAGCCCAAAGAGTTCAATCTTTGTTTCATCAGACCAGAGAATTTAGTTTCTCATGGTCTGAGAGTCCTTCAGGTGTCTTTTGGCAAACTCCAGGCGGGCTGTCATGTGCCGTCTGGCCACTCTACCATACAGGCCTGATTGGTGGAGTGCTGCAGAGATGGTTGTTCTTCTGGAAGGTTCTCCTCTCCCCACAGAGAAACGCTGGAGCTCTGTCAGAGTGACCATCGGGTTCTTGGTCACCTCCCTGACTAAGGCCCTTCTCCCCCGATCGCTCAGTTTGGCCGGGCGGCCAGCTCTAGGAAGAGTCCTGGTGGTTCCAAACTTCTTCCATTTACGGATGATGGAGGCCACTGTGCTCATTGGGACCTTCAATGTTGCAGAAATGTTTCTGTACCCTTCCCCAGATCTGTGCCTCGATACAATCCTGTCTCGGAGGTCTACAGACAATTCCTTGGACTTCATGGCTTGGTTTGTGCTCTGACATGCACTGTTAACTGTGGGACCTTATATAGACAGGTGTGTGCCTTTCCAAATCATGTCCAATCAGCTGAATTTACCACAGGTGGACTCCAATCAAGTTGTAGAAACATCTCAAGGATGATCAGTGGAAACAGGAGCACCTGACCTCAGTTTTGAGTGTCATGGCAAAGGCTGTAAATACTTATGTACATGTGATTTTTTTTTTGTTTTTTATTTTTAATAAATTTGCAAAGATTTCAAACAAACTTCTTTCACATGGTCATTATGGGGTATTGTTTGTAGAATGTAGTAGTTTGTAGAAAAATAATGCATTTAATCCATTTTGGAATAAGGCTGTAACATAACAAAATGTGGAAAAAGTGAAGCGCTGTGAATACTTTCCGGATGCACTGTATGATGCTCTGTTCTTGTTTTTAGGTTGACTTTTTAACATTTCTGTCAAGGGTCTACAGATGAAAAATAGCCCTTTGGGCTAATTCTGGCACATTTACATTAATGTTTATTAATGTGCACAGCCCCTGTAAACAAATAAACTTAACTAAACTTAACTTGACTAAGATCCAGTAACACTAATAGAGAGATTCAACCACAATCGGATGATAAGAGTAAATCATTTGTAACTCTAATGAGAGCAGTCTCAGTACTATGATACTGTCTAAATCCTGAGTGGAAATCCTCGCAGATAACATTCCTTTCTAAAAAGGAACATAGTTGTGAGGATACTGCCTTTTGTAGTATTTTTGACAGACATTTGAGATCGGCCTGTAATTGACTAATTCTCTAGGATCAAGTTGTGTTTTTTAATAAGAGGTTTAATAATAGCCAGCTTAAAAGTTTTTGGTACAAATCCTAATGACAAAGATGAATTAATGATTTTAAGAAGAGGATCTATGACCACTGGAAGCGTATACTCTTTCAGTATCTTAGTCGGTATAGGGTCTAACATACATGTTGTTGATTTAGATGATTTAACGAGTTTAGACAATTCTTCCTCTCCTATAGCAACAAATGAATGGAATTTTTCATCAGGGACTCTACAATGCACTGTCTGATGCAGTACTGTAGTAGACAGTTGCATAGTTAAAATTTTCTCCCTAATATTATAAAACAAGTAACGAAGTTCATGAAGTCATTACTGTTGTGCTGTTTGGAAACGTCAGAAGTTGAAGCTTTATTTCTTGTTAATTTAGTCACTATATCAAATAAATACATAGGGTTGTGTTTGTTTTCTTCTAAGAAAGTTAAAAAATAAGCAGATCTAACAGTTTTTAAGGCCTTTCTGTATGCAATCGTGCTCTCTTTCCACGAAATGCGAAAAATCTCTAGTTTTGTTTTCTTCCAGCTGCACTACCAATGCATCTTTTTCATTATCTACATGGATATTAAAATCACCAACAATTAGAACTTTATCTGTAGCCAGTACTAACTCTGATAGAAAATCAGCAAGTTCTTTGATAGTTTGAAGTTCTTTGGTGCCCTGGTGGCCTGTATACAGTAGCCAGCACAAATGTCAAACGGGATTTATCATTTACACTAGATAGTGTTATATTAAGCACCAACACTTCAAAGGAATTATATTTGAAACTAGACTTTTCAGTAATACTGAAGATATTACAATAAATTACAGCAACACCTCCCCCTTTGCCTTTCAGACGAGACTCGTGTATATGGCGATAATCTTGGGGGGTGGATTCAATGTCAGCTTCTGTGCCTTCAGCAAGCGCTCTGTGTGAAAAATGGTCTCTGTCTATTTGTTGTTTGTTTGTCTCAAGAATATATTTATGTAATAAGACAGGAGTATAATGATGAGCAAGCAGCAATTTGAATCATTATGAGTGGGGATACACGTGATTTATGTGTTGCATGCACTATCAGGAGTTTTAGCTCCGCTCCTATTGGCTTTCTTCTTGAGGGAAAAAAGGTCAATAAAGATTCTAGTGGCTTTGGTCCGCAATATATATATATATATATATATATATATATATAGCTGAGCAGACGGGAGATTCCCTTTCTCTCTTGTTCACATGCAAACTAATTATGTGTGTTTGCAAGCTATGATTTTATGATTCTTTTGTATATTGAAACTATTCTAATATGAATATTCAGCCTGTCATTCGGACCGTGTATACTTGTCTGGTTGTTTCTTGGCTGCATTTAATTTTGAGAAATTAAATGAAATGTTTGTCTGGATTTGAGAATTTAGATGTCTGTATTAATATACTATGTTCACCCTTTCATCCAGACAGTTTTTACTCGTCTGGTTGATATTTGGCTAAATTTAATTTTGAGGAATTAAATGATAAATACTCATCTGATTTTGAAAAGTTGGATGTCTGTATTAATATACTATATTCAGCCTTTCATCCAGACTGTATCTACTTGTCTGGTTGATCTTTGGCTGCATTTAATTCTGAGGAAGATGTCTATTTAAAAGCTGAATGTCACTACTCGAGCCCCCCTTATAGAGACTGGGAGTCGAGGCGGCACTTGCAGCTGGAAGTCCTCTCAGGGGCAGACTGTAGCCTTGGTTCCCTGAAAAGGCGCCTGTGATCGACTTCTTGCCTATCAGAAGCTGACATTGTTTGGTCTGGGTGCACTTTATAGCTTCCTGGTCTTGACATCACCCACCTATAACGTTCCGTCACACCATTGGACGGATTTCATACGTGCTTCAAGATGCAATCACACATAGGCGTTCCCACACATAGGCGTTGAAATATGTTATGTATGGCCTTTTATAAGGAGCTAATCGCTACACCTGCTTAGCATTTATAATGTAAACATCCTTTATTGACATGAAAATACCCCAAATCGCATGAAAATCATACACAAATCATATACTATCATAATCGTATGTTTATTAGCTTCTTGTTTTACATGTAGAAATGTTTCTTTGGGTTTGTTTTTCACGGAGCTCAGAACGAAGAAGTGTACAGGACATCGTCATCCAGAAGGGCAGGAATTATGGTCACTTAATGTGATTGACAGCTCTAGACTGAATGAGCGCTCACTGAGGTCACAACTCACGCAAACCAGGAACAGAACAGAAACACAACGCTATGTAAGCTCTTCAAACTCTTCAGGTTGCATAATTCAGTGGGAAATTAATAGAAATTCATGACAAAATATTTTGCAAACATGTTAATGAATCAATATTTCTCCAAATAAGCGCACTTTTGGACTAAAAGCCCTAATGGATGCTGTTCAGTGCAACTGTGTGAACACAAATAAACCGCAGCAGACGTGACTAAATATTGTTTGAACTCGTTACCTGTATAAAAGACACCTGTCCACACACTCAATCAAACAGACTCCAACCTCTCCACAATGGCCAAGACCAGAGAGCTCTGTAAGGACATCAGGGATAAAATTGTAGACCTGCACAAGGCTGGGATGGGCTACAGGACAATAGGCAAGCAGCTTGGTGAGAAGGCAACAACTGTTGGCGCAATTATTAGAAAATGGAAGAAGTTCAAGATGACGGTCAATCTCCCTTGGTCTGGGGCACCATGCAAGATCTCACTTCGTGGGGCATCAATGATCATGAGGAAGGTGAGGGATCAGCCCAGAACTACACGGCAGGACCTGGTCAATGACCTGAAGAGAGCTGGGACCAAAGTCTCAAAGAAAATCATTAGTAACACACTACGCCGTCATGGATTAAAATCCTGCAGCGCATGCAAGGTCCCCCTGCTCAAGCCAGCGCATGTCCAGGCCCGTCTGAAGTTTGCCAATGACCATCTGGATGATCCAGAGGAGGAATGGGAGAAGGTCATGTGGTCTGATGAGACAATATAAATACAATACAAATAGAGCTTTTTGGTCTAAACTTCACTCGCCGTGTTTGGAGGAAGAAGAAGGATGAGTACAACCCCAAGAACACCATCCCAACCGTGAAGCATGGAGGTGGAAACATCATTCTTTGGGGATGCTTTTCTGCAATGGGGACAGGACGACTGCACCGTATTGAGGGGAGGATGGATGGGGCCATGTATCGCGAGATCTTGGCCAACAACCTCCTTCCCTCAGTAAGAGCATTGAAGATGGGTCGTGGCTGGGTCTTCCAGCATGACAACGACCCGAAACACACAGCCAGGGCAACTAAGGAGTGGCTCTGTAAGAAGCATCTCAAGGTCCTGGAGTGGCCTAGCCAGTCTCCAGACCTGAACCCAAAAGAAAATCTTTGGAGGGAGCTGAAAGTCCGTATTGCCCAGCGACAGCCCCGAAACCTGAAGGATCTGGAGAAGGTCTGTATGGAGGAGTGGGCCAAAATCCCTGCTGCAGTGTGTGCAAACCTGGTCAAGAACTACAGGAAACGTATGATCTCTGTAATTGCAAACAAAGGTTTCTGTACCAAATATTAAGTTCTGCTTTTCTGATGTATCAAATACTTATGTCATGCAATAAAATGCAAATTAATTACTTAAAAATCATACAATGTGATTTTCTGGATTTTTGTTTTAGATTCCGTCACTCACAGTTGAAGAGTACCTATGATAAAAATTACAGACTTCTACATGCTTTGTAAGTGGGCAAACCTGCAAAATCGGCAGTGTATCAAATACTTGTTCTCCCCACTGTATCTAAAGTACTAATAAAATACAACTGCAATATTACTGCAGTACAGCTGAAGTATTAATAATATTGCAATATAACTGCAGTAGTACTGCAATACAGCTGAAGTAATATTACAATAATACTGCAATATAACTGCGGTAGTACTGCAATACAGCTGAAGTATTACTACAATAATACTGCAATATAACTGCGGTAGTACTGCAATACAGCTGAAGTAGTACTACAATAACACTGCAATATAACTGCGGTAGTACTGCAGTACAGCTGAAGTAGTACTACAATAACACTCCAATATAACTGCGGTAGTACTGCAATACAGCTGAAGTAGTACTACAATAACACTGCAATATAACTGCGGTAGTACTGCAATACAGCTGAAGTAGTATTACAATAATACTGCAATATAACTGCGGTAGTACTGCAATACAGCTGAAGTAGTATTACAATAATACTGCAGTATAACTGCGGTGTACTGCAATACATAATACAACTAAAGTACAATTACAATACTACCTAAGTGCAATAAACTTCACTCGCCGTGTTTGGAGGAAGAAGAAGGATGAGTACAACCCCAAGAACACCATCCCAACCGTGAAGCATGGAGGTGGAAACATCATTCTTTGGGGATGCTTTTCTGCAATGGGGACAGGACGACTGCACCGTATTGAGGGGAGGATGGATGGGGCCATGTATCGCGAGATCTTGGCCAACAACCTCCTTCCCTCAGTAAGAGCATTGAAGATGGGTCGTGGCTGGGTCTTCCAGCATGACAACGACTGCATGCTTCCAGCATGACAACAAGTGCAATACTAATAAAATGCTGTATAATATCATTGAAATACAACCAGAATATCCAGAATAAGTTTTATTTTCACACATCTGCAATATAATGAATTAAGGTACAAAACAACAGTGAATGTCTCAAACAGCAACGCGACAATAAATGTGATTTTACATCTCTTTTTTTTTAAACTTCAAATAACAGGCTGAGAGTTAGACAATGTATTTAAAGTGTTTATTTACAAACAATACAATCATGCATATATCTTCTCATATTATTCAGGGAGGTTTTGTTTTTTGAAGAGCTTATCCTCATTATTCCACGTGGTTCTTATAACTGCATTTATCTCAGATGTGGAAATACTATTTTGGATGTAGTCTGGAAAAAACAAACAAACAAAAAGAATCAGAAACGTAACGTCAGTGACTGACGAATGGGGGTTTCGCCTAGAAGCCTATCATCTTCGAGATCTAGAAAACGCCCAATGGCAGTGCCAATGCCATGGGCATGCGGAATTTGCATAGCGTAACTCCGCCCCACAGTGTGGGTATATAAGGAAGTACGCTGGCAACATCGCATTATGTTTACCTGCTGAGGAGCCAAGACTGAACTCCTGGCCATTCCAGCGGTACAGCGGAAGTGGCAGAGGGACGTTACGTCTCCGTTCCCTCCTCAGGGAACGAGGGTTACATCCCTTTCGTTCAGTCACTCCGAGTAACGTCAGTGACTGACGAATGGGGGTCCCAATGTAATCACGCCACTCGGCTGTCATCCAGTGGCCTGCGTAAGCGTGAGCGGAACCATGCACACGGTGGCACCTAGCCTAACACGAGGGCCTGACCGAGTGGGCAGACGTACTGGTGTCGGCATCAACAGTGCTGGAGGAACTCAGGGCTTCAGGGAAACTACCTGAGGAAAATATCGCACGTATCCAGTCCGTGGAGTGGAATGGCGAGCAAGCGAAGACACCTGAGCTTAGTCCATTACCGGCCACTAGTAGAGGCGAGTACATGAGAGGACACTGGCTCCACTCGGAGATTATAGAATCTGGCAAATGTGTTGGGTGTCGCCCAGCCTGCAGCTCTGCAAATGTCTGTTAGCAAGGCGCCATGCGCTAGAGCCCAAGAGGAGGCCACACTCCGGGTGGAGTGAACCCTGACCCCTAGGGGGCATGGACGCCCCTGCGTCTGGTAAGCCAAAACAATGGCGTCTACTATCCAGTGAGACAACCTTTGCTTGGAGAGAGCCTTTCCCTTCAGCTTCCCACCATAACAGACAAAGAGCTGGTCTGAGGTCCTGAAACACTGCGTTCTGTCTACGTAAGCACGGAGGGCGCGTACTGGACAGAGCAGTGCAAAGGCTGGGTCTGCCTCCTCCAAAGGCAGCGCTTGCAGGTTCACCACCTGGTCCCTGAACGGAGTGGTGGGAACCTTGGGCACATATCCAGGCCGGGGTCTCAGGATCACGTGAGAGTTGGCCGGCCCGAATTCCAGGCACGCTTCGTCAACCGAAAATGCCTGCAGGTCCCCTACCCTCTTGATGGAGGCCAAGGCGATCAGGAGCGCTGTCCGAGAAGAACACCAGGTGACGAAGAGGTTCCACTTCAACGCATAGGCGTGTCGCTAGTGTCGACAAGGCCCTAGCGGAAATGATGGTAGCCACCACCTGCGGTGGTAGGGTACTCAAACCTGCCGCGTCCCATCCAGGAGTATCCAAAGATCGGGACGCGGGTGCCAAAGGGTGCCCCGTCTCTGAGAAGGAGGTCCTTCCTCAGAGGAATCGACCAGGGAGGGGCTGTCGCAAGGAGTACGAGTTCGGAGAACCAGGTCCGGCCGGGCCAATACGGGACGACCAAAAGGACCTGCTCCTTGTCCTCCCTGATCTTGCACAGAACCTGTGCGAGAAGGCTCACTGGGGGAAATGCATACTTGCGGAGGCCCCGCGGCCAGCTGTGCGCCAGAGCATCCGTGCCGAGGGAGCCCTCGGTCAGGGAATAAAACAGGCGGCAATGGGAAGAGTCGAGGGAGGCAAACAGATCTACCTGTGCGTCGTCGAACTGTTCCCAAATCAGCTGGACCGTCTGGGGATGGAGTCTCCATTCTCCAGGAAGTGGCTGAAGCCGTGAGAGCTCGTCGGCTGCACGGTTCAGGACTCCCGGGACATGGATGGCACGAAGGGACCTCAGGTGCTTCTGACTCCATAAGACGAGATTGCGGGCTAGCTGAGACATGCGGCGGGAACGTAGACCACCCTGGTGGTTGATGTACGCTACTGTGGCCATGTTGTCTGACCGGACTAGCACGTGTTGACCCTTGAGCAGCGTTCGGAAGCGGTGCAGGGCGAACCGTACTGCCAGCAACTCGAGGCAATTGACATGCAGGAGGCGCTGGGGTCCTGTCCAGGAGCCCGCGGCAGCATGTCCATTGCACATGGCACCCCAGCCCGTGGTGAAGGCATCTGTTGACACAACAATATGCCTGGAAACTCGTTCTAAGGGCACACCGGCCATAGAAAGCTGAGGTTCGACCACGGGGTGAGGGTCTGCAGGCAGGCCCGAGTCACTGGGACCCGGAGCATGCCCGACTGCCATGCCCATCTCGGGACTCGATCGCGAAGCCAGTGCTGAAGCGGTCTCATATGAAGCAATCTGAGCGGCGTTACCGCGGCTGCAGATGCCATATGCCCCAGGAGTCTCTGAAATAACTTCAGTGGAACCGCACTCTTGCTATTGATTTGACGGAGGCAAGTCAGCAGTGACTGCGCGCGCTCGCTCGTAAGCTGCGCGCACCTGGTGACCGAGTCGATACTGAGAAAAGAGATCCTCTGCACTAGCAGAGTTTGCTCTTTTCCCAGTTGACCCGAAGGCCCAGACGGGCTAAGTGCTGGAGCACCAGGTCTCTGTGTTCGCACACCTGCTCTCGAGAGTGACTCAGGAACAGCCAGTCATCGAGGTAGTTCAGGATGCGAACCCCGTGTTGCCTGAGTGGCACAAGGGCTGCCTCGACAATCTTCGTAAAGACGCGAGGGGACAGAGCTAGCCCGAATGGGAGGACTGCGTACTGATATGGAAGTAGGCGTCCTTCAGGTCGATCGCTGCAAACTAATCTACTGGACGAACGCATTCGAAAAGGCGCTTCGCTGTCAACATCCTGAACGGAAGCCTGTGAAGGGATCGGTTCAGGACGCGCAGGTCCAGGGTCGGTCGTAACCCACTGGTTTTCTTGGGTACAATGAAGTAAGGGCTGTAGAAGCCGGACTTCATCTCAGCTGGAGGGACAGGCTCGATCGCACCCTTCGCCAGCAAGGTAGCAACCTCCGCACGCATGACAGGGGCGTTGGGCCCCCCCATGGTGTGGCGGACTCCCCGGAAGTGGGGAGGAGCCTGGGCGAACTGAATCGCATAGCCGAGCCTGATGGTCTTCTCGACCATCCCTCAAGGTCTACCCTCCGGGAAGCTCTAGCCAGGCTCCCAAAAACTGCACCAGCGGGGTCGAGCGGACCACAGACGTACCCCGGGTGGGGCTGCGAGGCGGCGTGACTGGCCCGGACGTGGGAGGCGTAGCGTCCCGGTGTGGGGGCACGGTCATCAGCCGCGTCCTGACAGAGGAGCCCAGGGAAGGACGCGTGTTCCACTGGGGTGCGGCGCACACTGCCATCGGTCTCTGGGTGCTCAGGGATGGGTGAGTTAGTTCTTCCACATAGGGTGCTGCTGACCTGGGGGCCAGCAGCTGAACAGAAGATTTTCCCCCAGCCCTCCACTGGGGGAAGGAGTGGCCCTGCTACCAACTCCTTGGAAGAACTGCCCATCCCTGAGCTGTCTGTGTCAGGAGCGCCGCTAGCCTGGCGTTAGGCGGGCTGCGGGGCTGGGAGCGGACGGGGGCGCCTTCGCAGGAGGGTGCCCTCGGCGGCAAGCAGATTGAGGCGACTGAGCCGTACGAGGCAGTACGTTTAATGGCCTTAGTCTGCTACTGGGCGGCCGAGAACTGTTGGGCGCAGTTCTTGGCCGTGCTGCCGAAGAGGCCAGCCTGGGATATGTGAGCGTTGAGGAACCGGGTTCGCTCAGCCTCTCTCATATCGACCAGGTTGAGCCCCGTCTCTCCTGGACCACAGCTGTGGACGTCACCTGACCCAGGGAGCGCACGGTCACCTTCGTCACCCGGAGGGCGAGGTCGGTGGCGGCACGCGGCTAATTAAAAGCCCTGGGACAGCTCTACCCTCGTGCATGCCACGAGCATCCTGGCCTGGTAGACCTGAAGGATGGCCATGGCGTGCTCAGAGGCGGCGGCCTGCCCCGCAGCTCTGTAGTCCCTCGCCACCAGAGTAGACGAGAACTACAGGCCTTGGAGGGGTGCTTAGGATCACCGCGCCACATTGAAGCACTCTGTGCAAGAGGGGGGGTGTGGCCCGAGGAATACTCGTTGGGGTTTATGCCACACCGCAGCCCTCAGGTCACCCTGGCCACCAGCCAAACATCCCGTCACGTGGAGAGGATAACTGGGGTGTGGCAGAGGGGACTCTCTTTCCTTGCGGAGGTCATTGAGTCTCGTCCGCAACATCGCGATGGTCATGTTCCCGCAGTGAGAACATGACTCACCCACAAACGCTGCTTGAACGTACTGAAGCCCAAACACGTCACGCAGCGATTGTGCCCATCAGATGGCAACAGAGATCGACCACACCCAGCAGTGCACGGGCAAACCGTCTTTAAAAAGATGTGCCACGTGCGAGCTCTTTTGTGAGAGGGAGCTTCACAGCGATGCCGAAGCGCCCAGGGAACGAATACCAGCTGGATGCAGATCACTGCACAGATCAGCAGGCAGGAAGTAAACACTCGCTGGAACGCGCCGTAACACCAACACCGACTGCAAAGCTGCTCGTCTCGAAGAAGCTTGACGATATACTCAAAAGGCTTAAGGAGTGAAGAGATAGATGCTCTTGGCTCCGAAGCAGAAACATAATGCGATGTTGCCAGCATACTTCCTTATATACCCACACTGTGGGGCGGAGTTACGCTATGCAAATTCCGCATGCCCATGGCATTGGCACTTCCATTGGGCGTTTTCTAGATCTCGAAGATGATAGGCTTCTAGGCGAAACCCCCATTCGTCAGTCACTGACGTTACTCGGAGTGACTGAACGAAAGGGAACTCTCAAGTTTCAGTTACACTCTTCACCACAGGCATATAGTATGTTTAATATTAATCTTGAATTGTGGAAAGTATTCATACTATTTCCAGTGAATTTCTTTTGGTATATTGGTCAGCATTATCAAATCACAAATATGCTTTGAACACTCCAGGTAAAAGTTAAAGGGTTAGTTCAGCCAAAAATGGGAATTCTGTCATCAATTCCTCACCCTCATGTCGTTCCAAACCCATAAGACTTTCGTTCATCTTCGGAACACAAATGAAGATATTTTTTATGAAATCTGAAAGCTTTCTGTCACTCCACTGACAGTCTGTGTAACTTGCACAATAACACACATTTCTGGAAAAAAAAAGCAGAGAGACAAAATCTTGTTTAAATACTGTACAGCACCCTCCACAAACATTGGCCCTCTTTATCCTCTCAGACTTATTTTCACAAATCTAACCTTAAATAAAAATAAAAATGAAATATTATTGGAATACAGTATATGGAATATACAGTGGAGAGAACAAGTATTTGATACACTGCCGATTTTGCAGGTTTGCCCACTTACAAAGCATGTAGAAGTCTGTAATTTTTATCATAGGTACTCTTCAACTGTGAGTGACGGAATCTAAAACAAAAATCCAGAAAATCATATTGTATGATTTTTAAGTAATTTGCATTTTATTGTATGACATAAGTATTTGATACATCAGAAAAGCAGAACTTAATATTTGGGACAGAAACCTTTTTTTGCAATTACAGAGATCATACGTTTCCTGTAGTTCTTGACCAGGCTTGCACACACTGCAGCAGGGATTTTGGCCCACTCCTCCATACAGACCTTCTCCAGATCCTTCAGGTTTCGGGGCTGTCGCTGGGCAATACGGACTTTCAGCTCCCTCCAAAGATTTTCTATTGGGTTCATGTCTGGAGACTGGCTAGGCCACTCCAGGACCTTGAGATGCTTCTTACAGAGCCACTCCTTAGTTGCCCTGGCTGTGTGTTTCGGGTCGTTGTCATGCTGGAAGACCCAGCCACGACCCATCTTCAATGCTCTTACTGAGGGAAGGAGGTTGTTGGCCAAGATCTCGCGATACATGGCCCCATCCATCCTCCCCTCAATACGGTGCAGTCGTCCTGTCCCCATTTCAGAAAAGCATCACCAAAGAATGATGTTTCCACCTCTATGCTTCACGGTTGGGATGGTGTTCTTGGGGTTGTACTCATCCTTCTTCTTCCTCCAAACACGGCGAGTGGAGTTTAGACCAAAAAGCTCTATTTTTGTCTCATCAGACCACATGACCTTCTCCCATTCCTCCTCTGGATCATCCAGATGGTCACTGGCAAACTTCAGACGGGCCTGGACATGCGCTGGCTTGAACAGGGGGACCTTGCGTGCGCTGCAGGATTTTAATCCATGACGGCGTAGTGTGTTACTAATGGTTTTCTTTGAGACTGTGGTCCCAGCTCTCTTCAGGTCATTGACCAGGTCCTGCCTTGTAGTTCTGGGCTGATCCCTCACCTTCCTCATGATCATTGATGCCCCACGAGGTGAGATCTTGCATGGTGCCCCAGACCAAGGGAGATTGACCGTCATCTTGAACTTCTTCCATTTTCTAATAATTGCGCTAACAGTTGTTGCCTTCTCACCAAGCTGATTGCCTATTGTCCTGTAGCCCATCCCAGCCTTGTGCAGGTCTACAATTTTATCCCTGATGTCCTTACACAGCTCTCTGGTCTTGGCCATTGTGGAGAGGTTGGAGTCTGTTTGATTGAGTGTGTGGACAGGTGTCTTTTATACAGGTAACGAGTTCAAACAGGTGCAGTTAATACAGGTAATGAGTGGAGAACAGATTTTCTGGATTTTTGTTTTAGATTCCGTCTCTCACAGTTGAAGTGTACCTATGATAAAAATGACAGACTTCTACATGCTTTGTAAGTCGGAAAACCTGCAAAATCGGCAGTGTATCAAATACTTGTTCTCCCCACTGTATGTGTTCCACAGTTATTGTCCCCCTTCATTTATTACTTTGTGTAACCTATAACCTTTCACATAAGTAAGGGCTAATCCATGGCTAGGTGTGCATTACATTTTAATGAACAAGATGGAGGTAAAGAACCACCTGACATGAAGCGGGTTGCCTCTGTGAAGTGCACTAAAATTGTGCAATACACACCCAGCTGTTAAAGATAGGTAAAAGAGTTAAGTTAAAGCTGTCCTTAATGTTTGTGGAGCACAATTTGACTGGAAGGGTAAAACTAACAGTTAATTTTCGTTTTTCTTTTTTTTGGTTATGGGCCATTAGATCTAGCATTCTGCACACTTTAAATCAGGCACAGAAATAAATTAGCATGGTTGGATTACATTTATTTGAATGAATAAACGAGGGAGAGAGATTGTGCATATGTGAATTATCTGCGTCTATGCAGCATCACTCTAGTGAAGCTGTCAGTTGAATTACTTAAGAAACAGCAACGTTAAAGGGTTAGTTCACCCAAAAATGAAAATTAGCCCATGATTTACTCACCCTCAAGCCATCCTAGGTGTATATGACATTCTTCTTTCAGACGAATACAATTGGAGTTTTATTAAAAACATCCTGGCTCTTCCCAGCTTTATAATGGCAGTGAATGGCTGTTTCTGTTTTGAAGTCCATAAAAGTGCATCTATCCATCATATAGCTGCTCCACACGGCTCCGGGGGGTTAATAAAGGCCTTCTGAAGCGAAGTGGTGTGTTTGTGTAAGAAAAATGATGTAAGATTTAAAACTTGTAAGATTTTAAAAAATGTAAGATTTAAAACTTTATAGACTAAGATAACTAGCTTCCGGCGGTCAGCGGTACGCAAGTCGACTTACGGCAAAAATTAGTCATCAAGTCAATGCCATTATAAAGCTTGGAAGAGACTGAAAGAAGAACGTCATATACACCTAGGATGACTTGAGGAAATCATGGGCTAATTTTCATTTTTGGGTGAACTATCACTTTAAGACTTTGTTGCTTAGAAATATGGTTCTGTGTGAGAGTGACTCTATATGTGTGTTGTGTGTTACAGGAAAGGCAGCCCATTAATTTAGAATGGTGATTAAACTGACTGTAACTATCTGTGCATTCACTGTTTTAATGCACATCTTTCAGTCAATCAGAATCCAGTATTCAAAAAGACTATGGTATAATATATACACAGGAAGAAGAGAGTCCACAAGCAAACTGTTGAGAACTGATGGTCAAGTACTGAGAATAATTGCTGTGGTATAACTAGATTTCATTACCTTTCCAGCGGCGCTAATATTGTAAATCTTCTTTTAGCTCTTTGATTTCATTTTTTAAATCCTCGATCTCTTCTTACATGACTTAGGAGACAGAGGACTACACTTGATTCCTCCAGCATTCCCACAGGTCTTGGTTCCTGAAGTACAATATTAGTTATTATGTATTCTAAACTATAAAGATAATAGTTTATAAAAGATAAAATAAATAAAGTTGCTTACTGCTTACCATTATTTGAGTGCAGCTTTGTTTCACCGCAGCCATTATCTTCTGTTGAATTACATTTTTGGTCTTCTTTTTTGTTGTTGTTGTTACCAGTGCATTTTTATAAAAATAGCTGAAAATAGCAATCACACAATAAAAGTATTCCTGTAAAACATCCTTTTCTGCACATTAATGTCAAACAACTGAACATAAATTCTTGTGTACAGTGCTGTGAAAAAAGTCCTGATTTAGTCTATTTTTGTGTAGGCCTATATTGTCAGATATTCCAAAGATATTTAACATAAAACAAAGGCAAGTACAATTAGATCTGAACCAAAGGGAACATATCATGAAAATCTGACTTTTTATGTGTTTAAGTGCTATAATCGGGTCCCCAGGGAATCTACCAACCCAGAAAATGTGAAAAAGGACAACCCAGGCCAGTAACTTTTTTGGTAAGCCTTTCTCTGCAAGCACGTTGAAAAAATTGCCTTTCAAATTTCACTCCCCTTCTGACGTAGGAAGAGGATCTTATATTACCGCCCCTCTGCACTGTTTTCAGAAAACAAGAGCCATGTGTGTATTTGACAGTTTAAACACAGCAAAAAAAAAATGTGAAAGAGAAGTTACTCACGAGGCTTGACTCTGATAGCCAGTTGTCTGTGTGCTTGTGCTCGGAAAACGATCCATTATCCGTGAGAGTGATCGCGATATAGATGATAATCAAAACCAAGCAGATGGTGGCAACACAGCAGCTCATTTGCATTTAAAGGCACATGCACGAAAACAGCCTGTTCTTGACTGTAGTCTGAAATGAGTATTTACAACATGGATTTATAAATGATCTGTGAGGTATTTTAAGCTGAAACTTCACAGACACATTCTGGGGACACCTGAGACTTAAATTACATCTTGTAAAAATGGGCACAATAGGTTTTCTGAATAAGTCAAGTCACTATTATGTATAGCACTTTAAACAATACAGATTGTTTCAAAGCAGCTTTACAGTGATAAAAATGAAAATAATGATGCCAACAGAATTGTTGTGAAGCAGCTCCAACTTGCCTGATGAACTTTTCTTCCAGAAAACGCTTCTCCTCCGTCCCGCTTGTGAATCAGGGTTGCCAGGTTTTTTCACAACAAAACTTGCCCAATTGCTACTCAAAACTAGCCCAATTGTGTTTCGGTGTAGTCCCCCGGTAAAAATCGCGTTCCGGGGGATAAATCTGCATTTTTTGGCGGGGTTCCCCTGCTAAAATTCGCATTCCCAGGGCTAAATATCATATTATTGGGGTCGTTCAACCCGCGGACATGAAAACCAGCCAGCGGCAACAGTGTTAAAGTAGCCCAATTCATGTTTTTGTATTTTAATTGTGGTAGTTCACATATATGAATAGTGTTGTAAGTGAAGAAATCAACCAAAACATATTTTATATCCATCCTGCAGCAGTAGACACTATGGAAAAGATGCTGACTGACCGCTACGAGTATCAGCTCAAGACTCGTGTCAGGACAACGACTGTGATGGCGTGAAGGAAGAAGATCCGGTCACGTGCGGGCTATTAATCTATGCGGTTGAAATGTCCAATAGGTGAAAAAGGTGGCTACATGTTGCACAATAGAGCATAACTACAGTAACGCGTAGTACAAGTGGAAGGCCTATGAAGACTTCAGATGCAAAAACCGTCGGATATTTTTCTTTTAAAATTATAAGGCTCCTATAGGTAAAAAAAAATTAACTTTAATGGCAACTAAAAGGACGTAATTTCCATTAAAGTGAAATTACTGAACATAAATATAGGAGCCCAATAAAAAAAAAGCTCATTTAAAAAAAAATGTCAGACGGGCATTTGCATCGAAGTCTTCACATGCATTACAGTGCATCACTGTACTGCAGTTATATTGCATCTATACTTCATTATGCTACAAATCAACAGTTGTACTTCATTGTACTGCAGTTTTACTGCTGTTGAACTTCACTGTACTGTAATAATATTGCATCTAAACTTCATTATACTGCAAATCTACAGTTGTACTTCATTGTACTGCAGTTATACTACTTTGTACTGCAGTTTTACTTCAATGTACTGCAGTTATTTTTTGTAAGGGAAATGCTAGAAATAAGGTCTGTAGTGAACACAAGCTCAAGATATTTTCACGTTTTATTCTATGATATAAAATACATCAGTAATACCCTCTTGTGATTGTTTTTTAGAAATTTTACTTTCACACTCCTGTAATTGTTTTTTAGAAATTTTACTTGTCTTGTGAATGGGACTAGCCTAGAAATCTAGACGCACCCTAGCGGCAGCAAATGTAATTTGCAGCCAGGGTCGTCTAGCAACTCTCCGTTGGCTTGCAAGCTTGAAAAACCAAACTCTAGTCAGGCCAATCACATCGTGTATAGAGTCGGTGGGCGGGCTTAACACGGCAGAGTTGCGACGGTTCCGCGTGAATTCCCTGCTACTTGAAAACAAAGAGGATGGCTGCTGGCGAACAGCGGTCTTTCGAATCGGCTTTGGCCGTGACTCTGGAAGACTCGGAGTTAAGCTTTTCTTTGAGAAAAGAACAAAGAACGGCACTGAAGTCATTCTTAAAAAAGGAAGATGTTTTAGTTTTATCTATCAATACGTCACCTTCTTCGTTGCTCTGGTTGGTTGTAGCGCTATCCTATTGCTTGCAGAGGGAATTTGAAAGACAACCGTTTATCCCTCCCCTCGGATTGAGCCCTGCCAATGGTGTGTAGGCTTGTCAGGCTAAAATTGGACTGCAAAAGTTGTCTGGGACATTAAACGAAATCAGCCGATAAACAGATAAACTTATCTACTCACTAGTCTTTTCACAGCCTCGTTGTGTTCACGCTCTTGCAAACTATTATAACTTGAACCTTAAGGGAAAATGTTTTATATAATGTTAAAAGTTATATAATGTATAAAATGCTTAGTGATGGTGACTGTGGTGTAGTTCGTTTATAGCCTACGTTTAGCATTTGTCTTCTGCTGATTGTATTTACGCTTCAAAATGTATAAAAGTTGTGTTCATTTGTGAAGGTTATCACTTATCACAGATTATCCTGTTGTTGTTGTTTTTTTGAGGGAACCACGGTGATACCAGTGATGTCATGCCAAGTTTGGCCTACAAAAATAAGTCATCACTGCACCCCTCTATAACCCCCTTTTACACCTGGCATTAACACCTGAAATGTTCTGCTCTGCTCTATATTTATCATCTGTAAAATATTTGTAGAACTTTAAAACTTTATTTTTCACCATTCTCTTTATTTCTAACACCTCTTAGCATCCTTTACTGAATGTTTCTAAAGTAGGGAAACACAGTAGACCAGACACCAGATATTTTTTGTCTCTCAAATGACAGAAAGCATTTTACATTATGCATTTGGCATTCACCTTTATCCAAAGCAACTTAGCTTTGAATATATACATTTTAACAGTTCATGCATTCCCTGGGAAATTAATTTAGAAATATTCTGAATATAATGTTTCGGTTGACTCACCATCTGATGTCATTTGTAAGTGGTACAATAATTGAAAAGCATGTAAATGCTAGGTGTAAAGGGGACCAATGTGCTTTTGAGTGTGTGAAGGCAACAGTTTAGCGAACAAACATTATATTGTTCCAAATGTCAAAGCCCAAAATCCCACAGGAAGCATCTGTCTAGCTGGCACAATTTTCATCTCCTGAACACTTATTCATTCACTTATTCATTATTCCTCACATCCTTGCCCTCACATCAGCTTGTGGCAGGTTCACAGAAGTAATGAGCACAAGCGTGCGTGTGTGTGTGTGTGTGTGTGTGTGTGTGTGTGTGTGTGTATGATGCTCTACTAAAGCCAATTTTTATTTGTTTCTTAACTCTGTTTTCATGTTCAAGAACATTCATTCTGGCCTAGCTTCCAGACAAGATATTAGACCAAATTTCTCTCTCAGAAAGCCTTTCAACATACCAATTAAGACATTTAAAAGTTCAGCAGCTTTCTTCCTCTTGCCTCTTAATCTTCTTGTGAGAAAGGACGAAAGAGAGCGAAGGCGAATTGAGTTGTAATAAGTGAGAGGAAAAGAGATGGATCGGAAATCAGATACGCTGGGAGATATTGGCACAGGGCAAGAGAAAGATAGCAGACATTGATGGATCCTGATGAGGAAGGCAAAATGGAGAAGAAGAGGGAGAGAGATAAGAGGAAATGGGCAGCTGTGAAAGTTGACGGCCATTTGCATGGACCGTAAATCATTCATTTTCATTCGATTTCTGGTGACATAAGAGACAGTGACCATTTGTGATGCAATGTGGGCGTGTCCTGTGATGCGACAAAAAAGTTTAAATGAGCAGCAACAGAGTGTAAACGGTGCCAGAAATGGTTGCTGTTCTAAGCATGTTTGATTCATGTATTTATAGACATTCATCAAGATATAATGCACTGCTGCAATATCTATACCAGCATATTAAAGCAAGAGGAATGGCTACTAGTGACCTGGTGACCTCCATCGATAAAATCAGTGTGAATGGAGCTTAAGACATTTGGATGAGATATGATATGGAATATTAACCTAGAATGATTACTTTCTATATGGACTCTTTTTGCCAAATGCATTCAATCGATATGCACTGAATCTATGTATCCATTGCAAAACGTATTTAAGATCTGTAACACATTGGTTTAGGTGTACGTGTGTGTGTGTGTGTGTGTGTGTGTGTGTGTGTGTGTGTGTGTGTGTGTGTGTGTGGAGTAAGTGTTGAACTACATCTGAAGTCTATCTGTGCTGTAAATGCTTACAGATCTGAAGAGAACACAGTCTCTACTTCCAACAAACCAGCACCCAACACATGCATGCAAGAGACCGACTGGCAAACCAAGCAAACATGCGCACACATATACTGTAGAGGAGAACTCAGTGTCACAGACACCACACTTAATCTAATGGATCTGAACTTTGTGTGAACCTCACCACCACACCTGAGCCTGTCCTACACACACAAACGCTCCTTCACTCCCAGACACGCAATATGTCAACAACAGTTCAGATGCTGCTGTCAAGTTTCCTTTCTTGCTTGACCTGCCTTGTGTTTGTGTGTTTTCTATACAAGAAACTTTAGTAAGAATGTGTACAAAAATACACATTTATTTTTTGGAAGCACTTTACTTTAGAGTCCTGTTCCCCATGTACATACTATGTACTTATTGTAGTAATTGCAATAACTAGGTACTAAGCCTGAACCTACCCCTAAACCTAACCTTAACCCATGTAGTTACCTTATATTAACCAGTACTTACACTGTAAGTACATGTAAGTGCACATACTCTAAAATAAAGTGCAACCAATTTTATTTTCTAGTGGCAGATAAATGCTGCTTCAGTGTCATAATTTAATGGATCTGAAGAACCTCATGTATTTTAATTGGAGTCTGTTTTAATGCAATTGACAGAAGAAGAAATGTACAATTTGTTGTCCAAAACCAGTGACATGTTTCTTGTAACGCCGTGTCCTAACCAGATGTGATGTGATAAAGTGTCAGGCATCATCTCTTCCATATAAAATCATTGTTCTGACCAGGTGTCGTCAAACTGAGAAGACCCGCCCACAGTTAACTCTCATTGGTTTAAAATCCTGCTCCATAGAACTGTATTACATTTTTTTTTTTCTGATTGGATGTGCTGCATTACACAGCATTTTCTCTTTCAATGGGGACCGGATTGTGTGACAGTGGAAACTTGCTGCATAGGATACAGTGTAAATCTATAGCTGCGTTCCATTTGACAGGGTCCCTACGCAGGTATCACTGGTCCCTATTCCATGAGCTGATTTCTGCTAGAATGATTTCTGAAGGACACTGAAGACTGGACTAATGATAATGAAAATTCAGCTTTGATCACAGGAATAAATTGTATATTGAATAATTGTAATTGTATATTGAATAAATTAATACAGAAATTGCATTAATAATTCACAATATTACTGTTTTTACTGTGTTTTCAAATAAATACAGACTTGGTGACATAAGGAGAAAATCTTACCGACCCCAAACTTTCGAAAGGTAGTGTAGTTCCCTGACTACGTTGTTCCTAATTTGCTGGTTTGTATATGACATCCTGGTCAAGTCAGTGAAGATGGAGCTATAAAAAATGTCAGATTTCCCACTTGTAATTCAGAGTTTAGCAAAGATTTAGAAACTAGTAACTATAGTAATTCCGACATGATGTGAATGTAGCAAAAAGAATTGACTTTGCTCTAATGCCGTAACACAAGGCCTTGTATTTGATTTCCTTCTCTCTGTGTGTGTCCTGTAGGTAATGCGTTTGTAGTGAGTCTGGCTTTCGCCGACCTTCTGGTGGTTTGCTATCCCTACCCTCTGGTCTTGCACGCCATGCTGCACGCAGGCTGGTTGCCGGGGGAAATGGAATGTAAGGTCAGCGGCTTCCTAATGGGAGCGAGCGTAATCGGCTCCATCTTCAACATCACCGCCATCGCCATCAACCGCTACTGTTTCATCTGTCAGGCCAACACCTACGAGAAGATCTACGGCCGTGCCGGAACCCTGGCACTACTGTTCTTAGTCTGGGTACTCACCGCCCTTGCCATTCTTCCAAACTTGGCGTTGGGGTCGTTGACGTATGACCCCCGCGTTTATTCATGCACCTTTAGTCAGACGACAAGTGCGGGATACACCATCGCTGTGGTGACCGTGCATTTCCTACTTCCTATCGGTGTGGTTACGTTCTGTTATCTGAGGATTTGGGTGCTGGTGCTCCGTGTGAGGAGGCGAGTCACAACCGACGTCAGGCCACGCCTCCGTCCAAATGAATTGCGCCATTTCTTGACCATGTTCGTCGTCTTTGTGCTGTTCGCCGTCTGCTGGGCGCCGCTGAATTTGATTGGCCTGGCTGTAGCGGTGGACCCGCCCCGTGTTGCGCCCATGGTCCCTGATTGGCTGTTTGTGGTTAGTTATTTCATGGCATACTTTAACTCCTGCCTGAATGCCGTAGTGTACGGACTGCTCAATCAGAACTTCCGCAGAGAATACCGCAGAATACTTCTGTCACTTTGTAAGCCACGCCTCTTCCTGCAGGAGACATCAAAGGGTGGGACTGAGCGTAGCAACAAACATTCACCTGGCAACAACAACGACGACGATCAGCCCAAAGCGAACACAATATAATTCACCCACAATACATTTAACTCTTGACAGATAGATATCAAAGAGAGAATGCTGCAAAAAGGTTTTAAATGGCTCCCACAAATGTTTTAAAAACTAGTGTTTTTATGTCTCATTTTAGATACCACCATCTGCAAAAAAATACCTCATTTGTTCAAAAACCATAAATTTGTAATAATCCTCTCTATTACAAAAATGAATTGCATCTCACATGTATTATAATCACATTCAATTAATGCATGCTAATGACTGTGAACAGTGCAATAAGTCATTACCAGACAAAAGGTGCAAGCTCGAGAAAAACAAAGACATTTTGTCTTCTCCAAACATGCGCTCCTTGAAAAGAACTTATTTTTCTCACTGATAGTTGGAGGCTGTTTTCTCCAACCATCCATAAATACTCGCCAAATAGATCTCTCACAAGGCAGTACCCAGAGCCACAGTTTCACAAGTGCTTCCCTAATGATATAACAACATTAAAAAAACGCTCACCAACTGCTCACACATTTGTGATCGTTCAGCACCTTGACGTACGCTGTCCCAGTGCTCCAATAGCGTTAGCACTTTGGGCACTGTAAGTACACTAGAGCCTCCCCTTGTGCTATGCAACCAATTAATTTGAAACTCTATGGAGAAAGTGTAAAACTAGGGCTCCCTTAGGTTTGCAGCAAAGGTTATCCAAATGTTCTCCTAAAACACTGCAGCAACACTCTTGTAAAACTCCCTTATTGCTATGCAAACTCAACATGAGCAACTCCCACTGTTGAAATCTTCCTGTAACCTTCCCACAACTTTCCTCATTTAAGTCTATGAATGCAGCCATATGGGAATATGCCAAAGTGCTGCAAGAACATGTTCTTATATTCTCCATAGGTTTAAATAAACATCATACTGTACTATGTCTGTGCACCAGCAGAATACTGCACATACAGCGTGTTACGGCATACAATTTACATTAACTTTAGACAGCATTACTCGAATGAACAAAGTAATGCACCAGTTTAGCATTGGATTTATTAACAGGGTTCAAATGATCATGACATTTAATAACATAAAACTATGAGCATAGGGCTTTGCATTTATGTAACACGATAAATAGATTATTCTTTATTATCCTTACTTCCTTAACAGTCCAGTTTCAATGATTAATAATAATAATAATACCAATATTAAAATAATCTTCATTAAAGGGTTAGTTCACCCAAAAATGAAAATTCTGTCATTAATTACTCCCCCTCATGTCGTTCCAAACCCGTAAGACCTTCGTTCATCTTCAGAACACAAATGAAGATATTTTTTGATGAAATCCGAGAGCTCTCTGACCCCTCCATAGACAGCAATATAATTAACACTTTCAAGGCCCAGAAAGGTAGTAAAGACATCATTAAAATAGTCCATGTGACTACAGTGGTTCAACCTTAATGTTATGAAGCAAAGAGAATACTTTTTGTGCGCAAAAATAACGACTTTATCCAACTTTCTTACGCTATTCACGTTTTTGGGATATTCGGTATTCACACAGTGCAGCGCTTCCGGGTTCTACAGCAGTTCTTACTATTGGCTGAGCACCACATGCATGCGTTGTAGTGCTCACGTGAATCTTCTTTTCCGTGTCACTCTCCTAAGCGATTCACGAATACTGAATAGCCCAACAACGTGAATAGCGTAAGAGAGTGACACGGAAGAGAAGATGAATAAAGTCGTTATTTTTGTTTGTCGAAAGTGATCGTTGTGTTGCTGTCTATGTGGGGTCAGAAAGCTTTCGGATTTCATCAAAAATATCTTAATTTATGTTCCGAAGATGAACGAAGGTCTTACGGGTGAGTAATTAATGACAGAAATGTAATTTTAACCCTTTAATATACCAGCATGCCACTCTGTGTCAATAGACATTTACACACTTCAAAGTGCCAGTTTCTTGTCTCAGTCAAACCACAATACTAAAGAAGGACCGAAATATGATCAATTCATACTGATATAATCATTTATAGGTAAATCAAGAAAGTCGAAACTGCATTCATCTTTACTTAAGCTATGGATACTTTTATGTAGTCTGAGGAAAGTTTCCATCTCAATCATATCAGTTACTAAAATAACATTTTTTTTATATAGTTAAGAGGAACTCTAGCAGTGGCTTTGAGTTGGGGGGAGGAGGGGGATGGCTGTCCCTGATGTATTGTACAAAGCGTCTGATATTTTTAAAGATTTACTCATGTTTCTCTTCACAAATAATGTAGGATTTATGACTTTTACTTTGCTTACCCAGTACTTGTAATTCGTCTGTCCATGATGAAAAGCTATGGACGCTGACTGTGGTGCACTGGAAAAAGATTCACAAATAATTTAATACATTTTACAAATGATTACACAAAAACTTCAAGTAACGCATTAAATTAAAGGTGCAGTAAGCAATTTCTGGTAAACGCTGTTGATATTTGAAATCACCAAAACAAACACACCCATCTCGATGCCTCCGCCCTTACATTCATGTACACGCTATGCAACACAGGCAATGACTATGGCGGAATCTGCTTACGGATGTCATCAGTAAGTGAAAGCAATTTGTGTTACTATGATAATTCAGGTCGAATTCATGTCTCCTTGTTATTTAGCTCCTCTACTCCTTCGATGGCAAAGCCATCCCTTCCATAGCAAAAACCAAGCTTCCTATATAACACTATAGTCCAAGTAACTAATATATTACAAATGTGACAAGATTAAGGGTGTGTTCACACTTGTAGTTTAGTTCGCTTGGTTCTTAGTCACTTAGTCCTGGCCCGCTTAGCGTTCACATTGGCATTTTAACACCAAACCTAAAGATTGGTCGGCTTTTATGACGTATATTTTGCGACGGAACTTAAACATCCAAAACAATGCTGTGTGCTGGGCTAAATGCGCTCGTTGTATGTGCGTAGCCTGCATATGATGGTATTTTGACCAGCTGAGAACTCGTGAAGAGCTTATAAAATGTGTAAAGGAGTCATAACAGCGACAGGAATCCCTCCGTCACACACACACAAACGAAGATCTGCTGTGAGGAGATGTGGTTCTGATGCCTGTACCAAACTGTGATGGCAACATCATGACTATGACGAGAAAAAGCAGATGTGCTTGAGCATTCTGTCCTTTTTAGGGTCTTGTGACATCATGTCCTGTTTTTGGTTCGTTTACATGTCTTTAGTCCGTGTTATGCACCGCACCGAAGTTTGTTTGGAAGCAGACCGAGACCCATCTTTTCAGTGATCTCTGTCCGCTTGTTTGGTGCGCACCAGGGTTCAGATGGCAGCGTTCACACGTTCAAATGAACCGCACTAACAAAGCAGTCGCACCAGGATTCATTTTAATCGAACCAAACATGCCAAGTGTGAATACCCTAAGGGGTTATAGCGATCACTAAAAGGGGAACCAAAAGACAAAACCAACATTACTCACGTATCGAGAAGAAATAAAGTAACCCCTGCTTCCGTTTTCAGGCCGTTTTCAGCGCTGGAAAGCTTCTCCGATATTAACACGTATCCTCTTGCCTCTTACTCTTCTTTTTAAAGTTACATTCCCCTGGCCTTTTCCTCTTTTGTATTTTCTCTGCCATCTCTTTCTATAGTAGTTCTGCTAATATCCGTCTTATGCACTGAGCTTTCTTTCCTCCCCCATCATGCTGCTGATTGGCTCATTCTCTCTCCTCCCCCATCATGAGTGGACACACCTCTTACTGCTGATTGGCTCACTCTCTCTCCTCCCCCATCATGAGTGGACACACCTCTTACTGCTGATTGGCTCACTCTCTCTCCTCCCCCATCATGAGTGAACACGCCCCCTACTGCTGATTGGCTCACTCTCTCTCCTCCCCCATCATGAGTGCATATGTCTCTTACTGCTGATTGGCTCACTCTCTCTCCTCCCCCATCATGAGTGAACACGCCCCCTACTGCTGATTGGCTCACTCTCTCTCCTCCCCCATCATGAGTGCATATGTCTCTTACTGCTGATTGGCTCACTCTCTCTCCTCCCCCATCATGAGTGGACACGCCTCTTACTGCTGATTGGCTCACTCTCTCTCCTCCCCCATCATGAGTGGACACGCCTCTTACTGCTGATTGGCTCACTCTCTCTCCTCCCCCATCATGAGTGGACACACCTCTTACTGCTGATTGGCTCACTCTCTCTCCTCCCCCATCATGAGTGGACACGCCTCTTACTGCTGATTGGCTCACTCTCTCTCCTCCCCCATCATGAGTGTATACACCTCTACCTGCTGATTGGCCCACTCTCTCCTCCCCCATCATGAGTGTATGCGCCTCTTACTGCTGATTGGCCCACTCTCTCTCCTCCCCCATCATGAGTGAACACGCCCCCTACTGCCGATTGGCTCACTCTCTCTCCTCCCCCATCATGAGTGGACACACCTCTTACTGCTGATTGGCTCACTCTCTCTCCTCCCCCATCATGAGTGCATATGCCTCTTACTGCTGATTGGCTCACTCTCTCTCCTCCCCCATCATTAGTGTATACACCTCTACCTGCTGATTGGCTCACTCTCTCTCCTCCCCCATCATGAGTGTATACGCCTCTACTTGCTGATTGGCTCTCTCTCTCTCCTCCCCCATCATGAGTGGACACGCCTCTACCTGCTGATTGGCTCACTCTCTCTCCTCCCCCATCATGAGTGTATACACCTCTACCTGCTGATTGGCTCACTCTCGCTCCACCCCATCATGAGTGCATATGTCTCTTACTGCTGATTGGCTCACTCTCTCTCCTCCCCATCATTAGTGTATACACCTCTACCTGCTGATTGGCCCACTCTCTCCTCCCCCATCATGAGTGTATGCGCCTCTTACTGCTGATTGGCCCACTCTCTCTCCTCCCCCATCATGAGTGAACACGCCCCCTACTGCCGATTGGCTCACTCTCTCTCCTCCCCCATCATGAGTGGACACACCTCTTACTGCTGATTGGCTCACTCTCTCTCCTCCCCCATCATGAGTGCATATGCCTCTTACTGCTGATTGGCTCACTCTCTCTCCTCCCCCATCATTAGTGTATACACCTCTACCTGCTGATTGGCTCACTCTCTCTCCTCCCCCATCATGAGTGTATACGCCTCTACTTGCTGATTGGCTCTCTCTCTCTCCTCCCCCATCATGAGTGGACACGCCTCTACCTGCTGATTGGCTCACTCTCTCTCCTCCCCCATCATGAGTGTATACACCTCTACCTGCTGATTGGCTCACTCTCGCTCCACCCCATCATGAGTGCATATGTCTCTTACTGCTGATTGGCTCACTCTCTCTCCTCCCCCATCATGAGTGGACACGCCTCTACCTGCTGATTGGCTCACTCTCGCTCCACCCCATCATGAGTGCATATGTCTCTTACTGCTGATTGGCTCACTCTCTCTCCTCCCCATCATTAGTGTATACACCTCTACCTGCTGATTGGCTACAAGTGTGTTGTGGTGCTAAGTCCAATCCACTTTTCAACAGTGTTTTTCAAAACTCACTTACTGCACCTTTAAACGTGATACTTCTTAAGTAGAAAGACTGAAATAGTATTTTCTTGTCAAATGTACTCCAATAATCTTTATTTTATTTAGAACTTAGAAAACGAATTTTACAGTGTAGATTACCGTTTCACACAAAACACGCGTTCACGTTCCACTGTGTTGCTTCTGAATTGCTTTTCTATGTAAACATGTGCTTGACGAATGCATTTGACGCTACTTTTTCAGCGTCTCGCGTATCCACAACGAATTTTTAATTCGCCATGAATGGATTTCAACTTCGAGACACTGCGCTCTTTTCCGTCATACTGCACTGCGTCTCGCTTATTTAAAAACAAAAAAAAGTTCTGTGTAAACGGCCTCTTGGACGTTTATTCAGCTACCTGTTCCGACAGGTTTCAACAAACCGCCATTGATACAAAGAGCTCGATGAGGTAATAATAAAACTATTCAGCGAAATTGAAAACTTCTGTCCTTCGAGAACTTTTTTCTAGAGAATATTTAGATTAGCATTACTAATGCCTTACTAATTTGCCCCAATTTATTCCTGCCATTCATGCAAAGAAAAGTGAATGATTTTACGTGTTGTTTTTTTCTGTTTGTGTGTTCATCTTTAGAAATGAATCTCCACAACCTGTGCTCACCTAACATCTTTTTAGCTTTTTTATTCTTCATTATTCTGAAAAGGATGTTGCTAAGATACTTTAAAGTTTCTTTGAAGTGTCCACAGATGTAATTAGCTTCAAAACAATAGACTGTAAACTGTGTGTATATTGTTTGTGCGTATGTGAACTCTTTAAGCCTCAAAAATGTAAAAACTAGAATCTGCCAAAAAAAAATGAGGGGTGAATTCACTGAAAAAAACAAAACATTTCAGCGCAAAATCCCTCGCTAAATTCACTTTAACCACACATCTAGTACTCAACCAACTGACGTGATCAAGAATTGCATTTAAAAAATTCCATTTAGCACTAATTTTGTGGCTGCGTTTGCATTTCCTGATAGTGTCCTGGGTGCTAAAACAAATAAACATTGCTACCAGTCATAGTGAATTCCCGCCTGAGTCATAGACATTGGTTTACTTTTATTCACATTAATCAGTGGATCTTCAAGTTCAGGGTCAAATTTAAGCCTCAAATTTTAAATACTTCAAAGTATGAATACCAGTAGCAGTAACGTTTTAGCGATTTATTGGGAAGAACTATAATGTTTTTTATCTCCTTAACCAAAGGAGCTTCAATTCTGATTGCAGTGAGTAAAATGCTTTATGAAAGACATCAATGCACTTATTGAAATCTTAAGTATATACAATCTTTAAATTTTGTACGACTTATCATTTAATGTAATTTTATAATCTGTTGAACCATATAGTGCCCTTTGGCTTCTGTAACGTTATTCTTATTTCACATGGTTAAAAACAGATTTAATTTTGTATCCCAGTAAAATTGGAAAAATGTTAGTGAAACCCAAACACCATATGCTCCGAGTGCTCAGGGTGTTAAAAAAAACTCTTACCAAGAGTTAGAGTTCAAGTTTACCTGACTATTTCAAGATCTTAGTAACAATCATCTATTTTAGCTGTGAGTTTATATCAGACCACATGACATCTTTACCTGGAGTATTACAAACACAATAGGCTGCAGTCGCCCCTGAGGGTGATTCAAAAGCACAATAAAGATGTCGTGAGAAAGAGAGTGACATACTTGTTCTGTTTACAGTTCCAGTGTTATCTTAGTAATGGAGTTTGTCGCAGGACAGTGAATAACTCCATGTGTCTCTATGCATTTAAAACACGTCACGCCATCAGTCACGATATCTTAGTATTCCAACCGAGTGCCCAAGCACTCGCATAATGTACTGTTTCTATGGGTATTCCTGTTTTATATCAGTTTCACTCATGGGTAACCTGATCTTAGTATTTAGAATAATCTTAGTAACTTCAAGGAGTATCTCGCCCTTCTTACTGTGACGAGATCACATGCTCATTTCTTAGTACCTTTGATGATGAATAATCTCTGTATTTATGACAAATGCTTGTTCAGTAATCTATCTGTCTTGGTAAACCTGATCTGAGTGCTGGCATCTTTGTATCTGCAGTTTCTTGTCTTGGAATTTTTGATGAGTACTCCTACTTTAAAATTGAAGAAGAGCTTTTATCCAGTGTTATTCCCATCGGTGGAATAATTACGATGTGCTTCGCTGAGAATGAAGAAATATATTTATTATTGTATGTATTTGTTATTTTTATGAATTATTTTTTCAATGGTTTTGTTGTTATTGCTACCTTCTGTGCTTTGATACCATTTCCCAGTCTGTGAGTGTCAATTTTGATCTTTGGACCTACAGTAAACACTGTAATTGTACTGTATTTGGCCAGTTTAATTTTTTTAATATGGTACAAGTTTCCACAAGAAGTCTTCTTAACTGAGTTTACTTAAATGGTTTATGCCAAATGATTATCTTTGCTCATTTATTTCAAATTGTGTATCCCCAGAAGAAAACACTGTGCGGATTGTGTTACCTCAAGTTAAGGAACTAAATTAAGTCAGTAAATGAATTGAAGTAATCTCAACCAACAGGTGCATCTTATCAGTGTGTCTTAGTACTCGGGTAAGTTCTCTCATCTTAGTAATGCTGCTGTAGTGTTGAACATGAACTGATGTACTACCTTTGTAAAACTTAACTTAGTAATGAATTAATCGGGTCAAACTGTTACAGCCCCAAACACTTGTGATATTTATACGCGAAATGAATGTGCATGAACATTGATTGTTTTCTTTGAATTTTTTGAATTTGTGAGCTTAAGGAACAAGACAGCATTATCTTTGGACAAATGATGGCATGAGCGATAAATTGTTAAGAAGAGGAATGGACGGATTCAAAAGGCTCTAAAAGTGATGTATTATTGTGGAATGGTCTAAAAATGATTTCAGAAGACTGCTGGTGTAAGATTTTACATGTTAATAAAACTTTTATTTTTAAGAAGTGTCTGGTTTTTGCTTTAATCTGACGTGGAGTAAAAGGAGTAAAAACACCATCACGACTGGTGGACTGAAAACAAGCTGCTGGAGACCCCATCTTCCTCTTTCTCCCTATACACCTCAATCTTCCAGTGGTCCGCTTTTCCTCTGAATACTTTAATAAAGGGCTTTTAAATTTTCTTTTTCCTTCTCCCTTCCAAACCCCTTTTCTTGTCAAACATATTTTTCCATCATCACTCAATCTCTCTGAATGTCATTCCTTTTTACGATCATTCCCTCCCCCTTGTCACTTCTTCCTCTACACATCACTCTCTCACCTTTTTCTTTGTCTCATGTCTTTTTCTCATTTTTTGTCAGATCCTACACAGTAATTCAGGGGACCTGCAAGTTAAAAATTCTAATTTATTGTTTTAATTAAACCTTATTTTGTAGAGTTCTGTTAACATAATAATGTTGATCATTACATCAACTTGATATCGTCTGTAATTTAAACTCAAAGTTCTGCGTTAATTGGCTTTTTTTTTTATTAATATTTGGTTGTAGTAACAATGAAATTGTCTTGATAACTTCGGAAATTAAGCAGTGAATTTCTAGTTCCCAGCATGCTTTGCATAGGACTAGGTAAGGAGAATAAATGTTGAAATTAAGTGTTAATTTATTTGTTTTTAGTGAAGGGAAAGACCTATTAGGGCCCTATCATACACCCGACGCAATGCGACACTAGGCGCGAAGCAAGTGTTGCTAGTTTCAGCCTGATGCAGTTATCATTTTCACGTCCAGCGCCACGTTGTTTAAATAGCAAATGCATTTGCGACCATCTGTTCGCCCATGGTCTGAAAATTAGGTGTGTTCAGGCGCATTGTTGGTGCATTGCTATTTTGAGGCAACTGAAAAAGACTGCGCCATTGACCAACAAAAACCTGGTCTAAAGTCGATAGCCCAGTATTTTTTGTGTTATTTAAAGGGCGCATTAGTAATATGCACCTATAGGCGGGTGCACAACGCACGTACACTCTGCTTATTACACACACACAGGGACGCGCAGCAGCACACAAACATTTGTAAATATTAAAAATAAAAGGATTCCTCTCTGGAGAAGCATTCAGCCTTTCCGCTTTAAATAGCGAATCCACCATGGCGCGAGGGCAACTGGCTTTTAATGGGAATGGGAGATGACACTCCCATTAAGAGAATAGGAACAACCCTTTTAGACCATGCGCCTGGCGCGCCGACCATTTTTCCCGTCGTTAAACTAGCAAAAGTGGATTCGGACACGCCCTAAGTGCACTTGCGCCGTGTGCTTTAGACCATGCACTCAGATCGTTAAAATAGGGCCATTATTGTTTAATGCTGTTATGTTTGACATTTAAAAGATGTTTAAGTTTTTGTGGTTACCATTGTGCTGAAGAGTAGATACATGAAGGTAAACACTCTATAAGCAATGACTGCGCTAATGCCAGTGACAATATCTCACTTGTTCATTAAATATACATGTTAAATAAGTTATGTTAGCATGTGCTATGATAGCTGTTGATTTGAACTAAATAGATAAGATTAATTGGTTCCAGGGCTACAACTCTGGTAGTTGGAGTGACTTAATTTTTTTGAGTAATCGACTTGTGTGTTTATGTGTGTTTATGCTACAAATTATTAAGTTCCTCTAACGTAGACATATGTAACATGGCCTATTAAAAAAAACTATTTTTGAGCTAGTATGTGTAATGCCCAATACTGTTTGATGTTGTTTGGGCAGAAATAGGCATACTGTTTGTTACAGTTTCTTTAGAACTGGATCCATTTTGTATGTGGGAGAGACAACCAAAGCAATTCAATCACAGGGAGGCAGAGGGGAATAAAAAGGCGTGATGTGTGAGGTGTACTGACAGATAGACAGACAGACAGATTCAGAAATTAAGCTTCCCACTGATTTAAATGCAAATGAAATCTGACAACAGTTGATATCTTCCAATTGAGAACCGCGTATGTTTGTGTGCTTATGCACGAAAGAGTGAACGTGACTGAGAGAGACTCGCTGCAATTATATGAAAAATGAATCTCAGATCTATAAATGAAAGGATACAGCTCTTTATTTTCCTCAGAGCTTTCCTGTAGGTCACCTTCAGAAGTTTCAGACACTGCACAAACTCAGAGAGTCAGAATGACTTCTTCAAAGCAGGCGCTGACAGGAAGTGATTCTGAAATTATAGCTCATACTTAGGGTTAGGGATTTATACAAACTCTAATCCTAAGTATTAAACTTCGGTACAACTCATTCCGCATCATTTACTACAGACATGAATGATGCATCAAATTGGGTGGCGTGTCATGTGCTGCATCCCAATTCAGAGGCTGCGTCCTTCGAAGGCCGATTGCGTCAGTGCTGCGCAACAAACACTGTCCCAATTCGAAGGCTTCTTCAAATGCGGCCTCCAAATGCGTCCTTTGTTTCCCGTGATACAACAGATGGATCCTTCGCAGCCTTGCCTACCCCAGAATGCATTGCGCGCCAGTGGCGACAGGATTTTTTTGAGGGAAATTGCTGAATTACATTTTTAAATGTAAGTATTGTGTTTCAACTTACTCAAATATCTAATGATACAAATGTAAAAATAAAAAAACAACAACTTTAAAGCGGTTCAAAAGTTGATTTAAATCTTTACCAAGAAGCGATTTTATGTATTTTATACTCTTTATGTTCATAAATGGACCATGGTGAACATATTTTGATAGGTTGTGAACCCTGTTTTGTTTTTAGGCAGTTGAATATAACTTTAAAAAAAGTCCAGTACAAACACTACTGCCACTCATCAATGGCAGCTGTCACAGTTGCTAGGCGACAAGAACAGTCCTCCTTGAGCTAGACCGTCCCATTTAACAACGCTCAGTCCGACCTTCGAAGGCGTGGCCTTTCAAATCTGAGTCCTTCAAAGGATGCAGCCTTTGAATTGGGACACTATCGAGAGATGTGCTAAAGAGAATGTGAAGCTGAGTCACGCTGCGTGATGTGCACCATGCCTCCTGCCATTTAGTAAAGCGATGCTATTCTGATGCTTTTGTTTGAATTTGCAGCGCACCACATCTGCCAATTACATCAATTCACATTGCTGCTGAAAGCTTTAGGCTACACCCTGTCTGAGATTTGCCACCATGAGTGATAAAAATGAGTTCCAGAAATTAGAAAAGGGCGCAAATATAACAGTTCAGTGCAAAATATGTTTGCCAACTATTAAAATGCTATCGACATCGAAGGTTTCAATGTCGAACCTGAGGAAGCATCTCCTATGATGAATGTTAACCTTAAGCGCCACCTAGTGGACAAATCTCTCTATTAGTTTGTCCCGTTTTGACTTGCAAAATAAAGCTATTTACCTACATAACGATTGGTCACTGAGTCTAAACAATATTTTAAGTGGAATACAACTTTATTTAAAAACAAAAACAATACCATGCATATTATGACACAGCTACACCGTTGAGTCTGTTTGAGTTGCCAGTGAGTTTGAAACTAGAATCTATTCTTGCTTCTGTTAGTGAGAAATCAATATTAGGCCTTATATGGTATAATGTTTTCCCTTCACACACACATAATGGTAAAAAGAATAGTATGCAGATTTTTTTACTTTTTTTATATATCAGCAATAAGAAAAACATCATGTTTTTTATAGTATAATGATCTGGAATTGTGTGTTTTCTCTTAAATATAACGAAATTATCTTTTAAAATGTTTTATTCTGTGGCGGAAACAAGCTTCTATAGAAAGCAGGCATTCTTTTCTGATTGAGGAATACTAAGAGAAAACGTCGATGTCTAACTTTAAAAAATGAATGCGGGGGAGGGTAGTGAATGACGTCCCGGGTCGCTATAAAGACCCAAGGTATGAGTTTAAGGGTTAACATCCATGGAATTTCTCCATTACAGAAAAGGTTCTTAAGTGGAAAAAAAAGGTTCTTTAGATTTTTTAAATGTTCTTCACACTGTTTGCTGAAAGGTTCTTTGAGGAACCAAAAATGTTTTTTCTATGGCATGACTGCAAAAACACCTTTATTGATCTGCTTGTGCTGAGAGCTGGTTAACTGAACCACTATACAAGATTAATCAACTATGAATAATTTTCAATAATAAGCAATAATTAACTTACACAGTTAAATTAAAGCACATGTGATCTTGAAGTGAAATACTATAATGTACTCACATTATGCATACCTTAAAATGCACT